>JAKTWG010000040.1:0-94193 GCA_030560915.1 Pichia sp. NRRL Y-12824 | reverse complement strand
TTGCACTTCATTTTGTCATGTTTCAGTGACAAATCTGTTTCACTCGCACATTCGCTCAATGCTGCGACCCGCATATTCTAACACACCACCTAATGCCGAAGATCAGATAACAAAACACAATATATTGACTTATTAGAAACTAGATTTAAAATATAACTAAAAAATAAAAACAAAAACAAAAATAAAATATAAATAAAATACTATGAAGTCCGCGGATACTCCAACAATTAAATTGTTAAATTCATCCTAAGATAGTGTTTGTCCAATTCTTCTCTCTTCGTACATTCTTAGGGTTAATATGCTGGTAAACTATGATCAATTAGTGTTCAGTGTATCTCATTCCTCTGATATACTTTGTGATTATATTTCTGGGATCGTCGTAGATAGGTTTATGCTCATTGGATGTATTTTCTATGTGATTTAGATGTTTTTCACGTTTGGTTCTTCAGTAACTAAAATTCTAGGTATTAATCTTTTCATGACATCAACTGATACTGGTTTAGTGAGTATATCTGCTAACATATCCTTGGTTCCTAGATGTCTATATTGTATATGTTCGTTACTCATAATATCATTTGCTCGTGCAACACGTATTCCCATGTGTTTGCTTCTTCCAGATGTTGTACCCTTCTGTGCTAAGTAGATAGCTGCAGTGTTGTCAACATAAATTAACAATGGTTCTAATGATATGTCGTGACAAACACCACCTTCTTCCTTGCTTCTGTTGCCTTTCTCGGCATTAGGGTAAACCTCATGTTTCCTTGAATACACAGGACTAAGTATTCCTAGGAAAGTCAAAACTTCTCGGTAATGTGTGACTCCGTTACCACACTCTACCATTGCCGCCACCTCGGCATCCGTCGATGATGTTGCTGCGAACTTTGCCACTCTGGCAAACCAAGCAACTGGTCCTCCATTCATCATGAATATTGCAGATAACGTTGATTTTCTGGACGTGACATCTCCTGCATGATCAGCGTCTGAATAAGTGATCAGATTATTCTTTAACTGTCCTATATCAGATTCATATCCAGTGTACCTTATTTTATACATTCTTGTCTGATATGTGTACCTTAATATTCTCATTAGTTCAGCCTTTAATCTTGGGTGTGGATATAAACAGAATCTTGACATGTAGTTGGCTGCATATGATAGATCTGGCCTTAATGCCGTCGCAAGATACTGTAAGCAACCGACTACTTCACGGAACCAGTGCATCTCCTGAGCTAACTGTTCACCTGTGAATTCGGGTAACGGTTCGTTGTCTTTGTCAAAGTGGAAATTTGGAGTCATGGGAGTTGATATAATTCTGGCTTTCTTGAATTGTTTCTCAAGCTCAAAACGTTGTATCATCTTCTTAATGTAGCTAACCATACTCAAATCCATTGACATCAAAGTACCTGTTTTCTTATCTCTGCGTTCTCTAACACCTATGCCCAATATGTCTTTATATCCGTTGTTATCAGCTTTCGTCACCTTCAGTGTAAATTCTTCATTGAGTTGAGATATAAATTTATCAACGTCTTGTTTGTTATCACCAGTTACAACCATATCATCTACGAAGAAACCAACGATTATCGAAATCTTGTTACTGTCGTTTCTATTGGGTTTGACGAGAACACATGGAATATCCCCCCGTTCTTCAAAACCAAGAGTTTTAAGGAATGTAACTAGTCTGAGATACCACAAACGACCAGACTGTTTTAGACCATATATAGCTTTTCTAACCCTGTGTACTAACTTCTCACCGTGTCTCACTTTACGTTTGTCAGTCTCCAGCGGAGTAGGCAATTCAACGTAAATTTCGTGATCAATAGTTGCATTTAGGTAAGCTGTTGATATGTCTAAGAACACAATGTATCTCTTCGATTGAACACTTTCTGCTAAAATAATTCTGAGTATATCATAAGGTAATGTTGGACTGAATGTATCTGAATAAGTCAACGTATCTTGGCGATCTCCTCTCAACACGAATCTAACTTTCTTAGGTGGTGGTTCTAGACCAACAGGTCTCTTAAGGTTACATATAATGTCTAACTTAACCACTCTCCTAAGAATCTTTGGATCACTGGTAATGATACCCTCATCTTCCCAACTTCCGTTGCTGATGTGTGATTCCCATTCTTTGTTGAAAGCTGCAATCCAGCCAGGACCTTGTATCGGATCTAAGCAAACGATCTGGTAAATAATTCTCTTTGGTTCGGGTAATTCTCTAGGACTCTTGCTTATGTGTGCCGCAAGCTTGACGACATTGATACTGGCGATTCGAAACCGGCTACGCAATAATCTCCCTGCAGGCAGCGTCACGGTATCATGCAGTTTCCCTGTATCCAATAAGCTCCTATCAACCTCATATTCAACCACATTATTTTCGTTTGCTTGAAGCATGTCCTCCATAGTACCGTTTCTCACGGTTTGTTCGAACTCTCTTGTATGAGCGACATCTTCAGTGGTGATTTCCACAGCACTATCGTTACCTGTGTGGATACTATCACTAGCAACCTCTGGGACGTCAGGATGGTCAACATCTCTCTCGGTCCTTATGATACCCTGGTTAACACTGGTATCATCTCTAATTAGGTGATTAGTTTCTACCATCTCGGTCTGTGCATTATCAATGCTGTCTGATCTCCTAATGTCCTGGTTACTTTCAATCCCCCCGGAGCTCGACTCATCGGGTTCTGGTGATTGTGGAATACGGTTGTTTTCTTCGAAATCCTGTCCCCCGGAATTTACTTCATCGGTTCCTTGGGAATCTGATTTGTTGTGAACATATACTACTTCGTCTGTATCATATGCCTCTACTTCATCTACTGATGGTGCAATGATCACAGGTACATCTATTTGTGGATCTGATATTTCTTCTAACTTATTCTCAGCGTTCGTTGGTTTCAATCTTATCCCTAGACTCGATAGGTTGATATCTTTGAAAATCTTTACTGGCATTGTATATTGGACATTAGTAGTATGTTTCACCACCGGTTTATAATAGCCATCTTCTTGTTTTAGGAATATCAATACTTTATCTCCGTTCAAAACTGTTGGCATATCCGAGCATGGATATTGGGATGGTCCTAAATAGAAACAGAAATACGCTGTTCTCCTATTGTCAGACTTCTTATCTGCAACATTATACCAAATCCCGTACCTACCGAAACTCTTGAATCTATGTGGATAAATCTCACTCTGATCATTATTCGGTCTACAGTAATTGAGAATCATTCCTTCAGGGGAAAACTCATACCCTTTTGCTACTATCTTATTCCTGATGGAAACACTATACTCTAGTGCATATATCCAGTACTTATCATCTAATCCAGACGCTTCTAAGTTTGATTTAATATCATTTCGAACAGTTAGGTTTCTTCTCTCTGCCACACCATTTTCCATGGAGGCATAACCATTTGTTGTTACATGAGTGATACCTGCAGCCTTTAGGAAATCTTGCATTCCTTTATTAATGTATTCCGTTCCTCTGTCTGTATGTAATATGACTATCTTTGTATTAAATGTGTTCTCTAAGTATGCTCTGAGCCTTGCAAAAGATACAAGAACATCACTCTTCTTCCTCAAAGGAAAGCAATAACACATTCTACTGTATTCATCAGTATAAGTGATTACCCATTTGTATTCACTATCCTGATCTGTTTCTGTGAAGTGCATAGGCATATCACTGCTCTTATCACTTATATACATCAAGTCACTATGAATCAAATAAAACGGAATATTTACTGCGTATTTCTTACGTGAACCTTTCTTATGATTACATCTACGAGCCTTGGCGACTTGACAGCTAATGCAACTGTCACCGTGTCTGCCTATCTCATCACTGCTAACTTGGACCGTTCCTTTATCCACACTTCTTTCAGCGGTTGATTTATCTACGTGTCCAAGAGCTTCGTGTATTCCTGCAACCTTTATCCCCCCGTCACTGGTCGACATATGAACAGGAATAAAGATCAGGTTGTCACATCTCTGTAGTTTAACTTTTCTATTTTCGTTCCAGAATAGATAAGGCACTCCATCTACAGATCTATAGTCCACGTCATGGTCTAATAGATCGTCGTCACTAACATATGTACCTTGAATATTCGAACAGTGATAAACTTGGATTTTGACTACCTTAGTAACTGAATCTCTCAGCCTAAGCGTTAGGTATCCAACACCTAAGATTTCTATCGGGGTGTCTGTTACAGACTTTATGGTATTGTGAGTGTCTTTCAACTCAATGTAACCAGTCAACATTGCTTTATTGCCGGATACCGATGCCTGTGCACCAGTATCTAGGATTATACAATTATCTAAAGAATTAACGTTGCCTCGCTGCGTTGATCTTGACAGTCAAATCGTTGTCCTCCAAGATTTGCTTGACGAGGGCTTCTCTGGTGATGGAGTCCTGTAACACTGCACTAACTCTTAAGCCTGCCAGGTTTCTTTGATGGTCTGGACATTTTCTCAAAACGTGATCTCCACCGCAACCCCAGCAACCTGTTGCATGTTTCTTAGGACAATCATGGACAGAATGTCTACCACCACACAAAACACAGTTCTTCGGATTTCTTCTTCTCTTATTATCATTTCCCCTGTTACCACCGAACTTGTTACCACCATCATAGGATCTTTTAACGCCTTGAATTCTAACGTCATCTGTGCCAGTTTCAATTGGTTTTTCTTCTTCATCGAAGTTAAAGACCTGATCCAAAGGTTTGACAGCAGTTAATTGATCCACTTCATCATGGATAGCATTGATGATAGCACTAGTTGGGACCTGATTCTCTGGTTTAGAAAATTCATAGACCTTCTTATGAAGATTCTGAAATGACGCGTGAGATGGAAGGGAACCAGCAATAATAACAGCCATTCTGATGGAATCAACAGTGTATTTTGAAAGTTTGCACATCATTTCAAATTGATTCCATTCTTTCAAGTTCTCCTGTCTTGTTTTCTTCAAGTTCAACTTGTAGTTGTTTTCCAACTTGATGATTTGACTGACCGTTTTGATCAAACCAATGCTAACCAGGATTTCGTGAATTGCTTCTTGTACACTCTTCATCGGGTTGTGTTGATACGACTTCACCTTAACCGTTTTGTTGATCATGTCCTTGATAACATATTCTTGGTCACTAGTTAAGGTGCAGACTTTCTTGGCGGCCTTGTAATTGATCATTTTATCAGTAACGTTTTTGAAACCGATAACCTTTAAATTATTGTTAAAATCGGACCACCAGTTATTAAAGTTGTCTGCAGATTCTAATTGGACGAAGGTCGGAGATTTTCTGCAGAAGTTAAGATATTCTTTCATAACTGGAGATTTTTCATTCTCTTCCCACATTGAAATTTCCACAACATCTTCAATAGCATCCTTAAGTTGAATGTCTCCATCATCATCTTTTTCATCTTCAACGTCAATAACATCATTATTTTTAGATTTGGACTTTTTCAAGTTTTCTGAAACCTTCTTAACCTTTTCTAAATTTTTGATAATTTCCTTATCTTTCTTGGAAGTAGAGATCTTCTCTGATGGGGCGAGCATCATGTTGGAATTATTAGAATTTGAGTGCGACATTAGTAAAATAGGTTAAAGTAATATAAAGGTAGTGTATAAAGGATGAGCTTGGCCTTAGTTATTCCTCAGTCTTTCGTAAGGAAAAGTATCCCTTCACTAGCTTTCCACAAACTAGCGGCGACACCGTCGATATTTATAATCGTGTGTTCTGATCTGATGGCATTCATCAAGTGCAATCGATCGTTTCATGTTTGGCCCTTGGTTACCCAAACTGGTCATCACAATGCTTTGCTATAAAGCCTACTCTACTGTGATCTACAATGAACTATTCATTGTTGTCTGTTTCATACGTAAATTATTACTGAATATGGACGGCAAAGTGTCTGTCTCTATCTTCAGTAACAAGAACATCTGAAACCCATTCAGAGTGCATGACACGTTGCACTTCATTTTGTCATGTTTCAGTGACAAATCTGTTTCACTCGCACATTCGCTCAATGCTGCGACCCGCATATTCTAACAAAAAACATTCAATTAAACAGCGCGACTGTCCAATTGCAAAAACTATAAAAGGCAGCATTTCCCCCAGTTTTCTTCAGCCAATGCTCAGCGCCATATGTGTGTGCAGTTCTTTTGATTTACCTCCTTTTTCATACTTACCTGGAGCAGGCACGGGAGATCATCAAATCCTTAGTGCCCAAACATGGTTGGCTTGCATTGCACATACCTGCTGCCCCCATGTTTGTTAGCATCACGTTTTTTAGTGTGTTGAGGCTTATAATTTTTGAGGACTTTTACTTAACCTGAACATGCACTGTATTGCAGGCGTTTCAGGTTTCCGTTTATATAAATATTAGTCTAAGGATTATTGTTTTTTTATACATTTTATGTCGGTTTGACTACGGCTTCGTATACATACTGCATGAATGTTTGTAAACTAATATCATCGGTCATTATGACAGCGCCAGTGTTTTGGTCTTGTATTCCAAATTTAGCCAATTGATCTAATGATTCATTAGAGTTATAACTTGTAGTTGGGTTCAATTTAGACATTAAAAATCTAGCTTGTGACCCTCCCTCTTCAGTATCAATGAATCTTGGTAATGGGAATCTGTCAACTAGAATATCAGCTGCCTCTTGTCTTGGTAACTCTAAAAATTGTTTGAAGTATTCATAATCTGGTTGATCTTGATATCCCTGTCTACGCCAATCCGCTATTAATGATCCATGATAAATTAAAATATGGAAAAATGTGTCTAAAAATAATATTCTATTTGGTTTAATTGATGTAGAATCTAATAAAACAGGTTCTGGTTCTTTTTCAATTTCATATGAGGTTAACGTTGGTTGAATCATAATTAATGAATTGATACAATCTTCTGTAAAAAAACAATGACGGTAAAATGATGTTTCATCTGGTGATGCATTAAAAATTTGAATAGAATTAGATCTACGTAAATGATAAATAAATTGTGGAAATAAATTGACAGTTGGAGGTATTATAATTGATTTTGGATCATTGATTTTATAATTACAAAAATTTGTTAAAAAGTCAATTAAAATTCTATTAGTAAATTTTAAAGCATCCGTTGTGGAATTGTTTAAAACCTTATAAATTGCTTCTCTTGCTACCAAAACTGTTGCTGCTTCTTGATCAAAATTTTCAATAATTGATTCCATTGAATCATTACCCTGATTTATAAATCTTTGTGATGTAGTAACATGAATATGCTGTGATCCATCTGGATGTTGATAACTTGTAATGAACTGAATAATTGAATAATCTCCAACCGGATGTTCAGCCATTTCAAAATAAACTGCGTAAGATGAATGTGTTGAAACAGATCCAATTTTAAAAATATTTGTACCACCAATACCAATTGATGTTTTATTTGAATTTTCATTATAAAATTTAACTTTTGATGCATTACTAGTATTATTACTCAAATAAATTGGAGTACCATGTCCAATAAAACCATTAACTTTCATATTTTTGCATTTAATTTCTAATGTTGCATTTAATCCAAACTGAGATTCTCCGTATTCATTAATTGATAAAAATTTTTGTAAAGATTGTTTAAAAATTGCAGATGTAAAACTATCACTTTGAACAATTACACCTCCAGTTTTATCTACTAAACATTCCATTTCACTCAAGCCAATTTGATCATAACATCCTATAAAAATATCAAATGTATGACCATTAATTGATGCTTTTTCTGCAATGTTTTGATAAAATTGAACATTATTCTTGAATTTTTTAGAAACTTTTGAATCTTTTAATAAATCATGGTGTGATCTAATTGCATCTGAAAAAGATGTAGAAACTATACTACCTGGGCCAATTGTACAAGCACCACCTGTAAATAACATAATTCTTGATCCAATTTTTGGATATAAAGTACTTAAAATATGGAAAGCAATATTAATTGCAGAACCTGTTGCTCTTTCATATCTATAATACTTTTCAACTTTAAAAGAATCTTTTTTGAACGATTCAATTAATCTAGATAATGAAAATTCACAAATTGATGTTTGTTGAACAAATCTATTCAGCATATCATTATTAGTTGAATTTTTCAAATTATCAATCTTTTTTTGAACAATACCTAATTTTTTATTAATTTCATCCCTTGTATATTCCTTTGAACCATTAAATGTATAAAATGAATTATAATCTTGAATTCCAAGTTCATGAACGTTAACATTTTTACCATATGTAATTATACTAATCATTGAATTTGGAGGTAATAAATCGATAGAATTTAATAG
Organism: Pichia sp. NRRL Y-12824; assembly: GCA_030560915.1. Classification (NCBI taxonomy): domain Eukaryota; kingdom Fungi; phylum Ascomycota; class Pichiomycetes; order Pichiales; family Pichiaceae; genus Pichia; species Pichia sp. NRRL Y-12824. The sequence continues at coordinate 85,915 of JAKTWG010000040.1, read as the reverse complement.
ACTTTGTTTTAAAGATTCTAATTCATCATCATCGATTGCTAAATCTATTATGTAAACAAAGACAGTTGGTTTTTTAGCCATCATTTGAGTATTCACGTTATCAGGTATAATATATTCAACATCTAATAAACTTGGGTTTATTTCAGCTGGTAACTGATTTAAATCATTTGGAAATTGATTTCTATTATTACAAATTGAACAAGTCCAAGATCTTGAGTTTGAATCTAATATACAGTATGGATTTAAAATAGATTTGCATGTAAAACATGCCATGGGATAAGATTTTAATAATACAGGTTCATCTTTAGGTCTTAATGGTTGATATAAACATGATATTGGTATTGTACATTTCTTTTCTTGAATTTTAGTACGTGGTAAAACATTGAATGAAAATTTAAGCCCTGTCTTATCTTCGTACTCTTCGAACTGTGCTTGCATTGCAACCTAAATACTGTAAGAAAAGTCGAATGTAAATTAGAAGAAAAAAGAAAAAAAAAGATAGTGAAATTTACAGATCTGAAATCCACACTAGAGTTGATGAAAGAATAACAACAAAAACAACAAACGATCGAAATTAAGAAGATCTTTACACGCGAGAGTTAGCCATGAATTTACCTAGGGCAGCGTAGGGTAGGAATTGGACTGATATGTAATCATTGATTCTATTGTACGGCGTACGAAGATGCATGTTACCAGTTACAGGACTTTGGGTGCCTTGGTAAAGGTTTTAGGAAATACTAATAACTTGGATGAGCATGAAAATGGAGAAGAACACAACTTTTCAATTAGTTTAGTTACTGTGCAACATGAAACACCAGAAGGTGAAGATGTTGAAAATAACGATATTATTTTACCCAGTATAGAGATGAGCTATCAAGATATTACACCAAGATTATGGAACAATGTTTTATTGAAATCGAATGTAAGTGTAATACATCATGTTGATTTAGAGCTTGTTTATCAAGTTGTAAGTCGTGCGTTGATACGACTTGAATTGAAAAATGCAAGTGATGGGAATAGCAATGATGAAGTATTTATATTAGATGGTTTTATTGCATGCATATCCATTTTATTTTCTAAATTTGTAAGTTTTGAAAAGATTGAGTATGAAAAGATGAATTTTAGGAAACTTTATTTGATATTATATAAACTTCAACAAATTGATAAATTGACGGGATATAACGTTCAAATTAATGAATCGATTGAAATTTGGGATGTTACTGATAAAATTTACTTACCTTGCAATACGAAATGTGATTATCGATTATTAGTTGATTATTTGAGTAATGAATTACATTTGAAAACGAATAAAGTTTTAGGTTCAGATGAATTTGTTAATCTACGTGAGTTATTAAATAAATTTGATATTAAAACATAAAGAGTATAGAAAAAAATGAGGAAAAAATTAATTATACATGTTTGTATTAGATTGATTAGGTAGTTGTTGTTGTTGTTGTTGTTGTTGATGATGGTGCTGCTGTTGGTTCATTTGAAGATAATGGTTAGCGCTTCCAGTTGCAGTTGGTGGCATTTGTTGATGTTGAGTTAATTGTGGCTGTGATTGAAACGGTTTTTGTTGTGGGGGTGGAGAATTTATAGATAAACTTGAGATATCAGGATAAGTTTCAATAAAATTAGAAATCGCTGGATCTTTAGGAGCAGGTGCCATTTGAGTTATAAGTGTTTGATAGGTTTGTAAACTATTATCAATATTTGATTGAAGGCTTTGTAGTTCTAATAATTTTAATTTATGTAATTCTAATATCTGTTTTAAATTATTTTTAATTTGCTCAATATTTTGGATTTTATTTGGGAAAGAATTGGATAATAAACAAGATTCAAATTGTTGACTTGTCATTGATGATGTTTTGACTTTTTTATTCAAATCCATTAATTGAGATAAGGTTGTCTCTATATCGAAAGAACTATTTAATGCACTTATTAAATTTCGTAAATCTGATTCAACCGTTCTTGGAATTTTTTTCACATAATTAGTTGGTACGATACCTGCTCTACCATTTAAACAACCACGTAACCAATCATCGTTAATGTCTTCAACTATTGTAATTATATCATCTTTTTTGAAAGATAAAGTATCTTCATCTTGAGAAGCTAAATCATATAATGCTACAACTTTATCAGGCTTGGAAATATCTTCGTAAAGTGAATCATTATTTTGTGTTGATTGAAAATTTTGATTTGAAATTTGAGGTGAGAGAGGAATAATTTGTTGTGAATTAGGTGGATTAGTAGGTATTTGTAATTGTTGTGGTTGTTGTTGTGGGATTGATGCTGGAGGTCTAGAAGATGAAGGAACAGAATCCTTTAAAGATAATTCAATGGCCTTTTTTAATTCTATTTCTTCTTCTTGGATTGAATTCGAAGACAAATTATAAGTATTATTGTTTTTATTACCATCGATTTCATCAATTGCTTGGTTACATAAATTTGGTAATTTTAACTTCAAATTATCAAAGGTAAATTTGAAAATTGATAAGCTTTCATCATTTTGAAAAGATTTTTGCAATTTATAAATTTCTTTAATCAGAGCATATTTAACAGATATATGAATTAAAGAATCATCAACTATTGGTAATAAATTACTATTAACAAAATCGGGAGTTGCAATATTTGCCTTCATCATAGCGCCACAATTTTGGGCCAAAAAATCCAACAGTGTAATTGTTCTAAGTAGAGTATTAGCATTTGAAGATTGGAATTTGACTTTTAAAAAACGTAAGGCCTCAATCACATTAGATGAAGGGTTCTTGTTAATTAATTCAACAAGATCGAGCAAAAGACCATAGTCGTCATCTTGAAGATTGGGAGAGGTTATTTGGTCGATGAGAGATTCAATTGCCATTGCGAGAATGTAAAAAGATGCTTAGAACCGAAGAGAGGAAAATGGAATAGGTAGGTCAAAAGAAACACAGGAAAAAGCCTACAAAGCGGTACCAATAAGATGAAATAGGTAAATAGATTGATACTCATGGTACACCCGTTCTGCTTTGCCACCGTAGAGAGTAGGCAAGGCAGTGCAGACAAATATTTTGTGCGAGTGCGACAGAGTAAATGTTGTGATGATGATTCTGCGTCGATAGACGTTTTATGGAAAAGGGAAAAAGCGACACGGATTAACCAATCAATTAAACTTTACATTATTCCCGCAACAGAGCGATGAGAACGAGCACAGAAATCGAGGCAAAAAAAACGGCGGCGGCGCAGTGAGCGGCTTTTTATCCGTTTCCGCAGTGCGCCGCACGGGGAACACAGTGGCGCTGTGATTGGCCAATGCTTGTTCGGGCGCTTCCGACGGCGCGTTCCGACGGTCCAGCGCGAAATAACGTTGCAATTTGCAGCTGCCAGATCTGCAGCGCGAACTAAACGGGACAGAAGAGTGCTCTCGCTAATCAGGCTAATTAAATTAAGTCAAATCACAACCGTCTGATTGTATCTAATCAACAATCAGTGCTTAATCAATCAATCGATCCCTGTGATTACTCACTCTACGCTGCATGCCAGCCACCAGCACTCTCTATTTTATATATAGCTTCACAGGCTCGCATTTATTGGCGTTCACGTTCCGATGCCTTTGATGACTTTGATGACTTTTATGACTTCGTAGTAGCTCTCATTTCTTGCTCAGTTTGCATCGTTCTAAACTAAGACTAAATTCGTTTCCGTTTTTACCACAGCTTTTTTTTCATTCAATCGAAAAAACCCCGCACAACATCACAACTTAGATTACAGTGAATGCAACAAGTCACGCCTTTTTCATTTTCTGCCTCTTGTTTTCCATCTTCATACCCTGTCACAAAGATGAATCCTGTTAATGCCGCAACAATAAGTAGTACAAATATTAATGCAACATCTTCATCTACTTCCATTTCTCCTGGTAACAATTCAGTCATGCCTATCAAGCTACTAAAAGATGAAATCATGAATGAATTTCAAAATAATGGTAATACTTCTTTGGACATTTTCAAAATGTTCAATAATAATAATAATTTATTACCAAAAAATAAAAGAATCTTAAATTTATCTTGGAGATTGAACAGTATTAATAGAGTTAAAAAAAACTCTCCATCCTCTTCAAAATCAAGTTCTATTTCAAAATTAAATTCAAACAATAATATTTCCTTATTAAATAAATATAATAATGATGAATTATTAGATTTCCCAGATATAAATTCAAGCTCAATAAATTCCAATTCAGCCAAACCTAAAAAAATTAACAAATCCAATAAATCAGCTAAAAATAATACTAATATGAACATCAACAACAATAACAATACCGATACCAATATTGACTCTTCAGAATTTGATTATATCGAACATATTAGAAGAATTTCTAAAGAAGAATATGGAATTAATCCTGATTTCCCAAATAATACAGACTTTAACATGAAATCTTTTAAAGATATTGATTCTTCCTCAAATTATAATATAAATTCTGATATACCATCTCCAAGTACAAGTCATTCATTATCTTCAAATTCTGATTCTATCTTCTCTCTAAATCAATACCAACATCAACAACCTTCTCAGCAACATAGATTATCATCTTCTTATCTGAAAAGGTTACCTACTAATTTAATCAAAAATGGCAAAATTCCAAATGTTCTAAATGAAGATTTTAATATTGAAAGTTATTTAAATTTTGATGATAATTTAAGTAATTTTGTTGACAATAATTCATTTTCCAATAACAATAATGTTAATTACAATGATCCTACAAACGTTCCAAATCCAACTTTAGATTATAACTTAACAAATTATATCAATACTTTAGAGGTTTCATTAGATAAACAACATTCAAATAAAACTTCAAATTTAGAATCAAATAACTTAGAATCAAATGATTTATACACGGCTATTAAACCTTCATCTGTTTCTTCAAATCAAACCCTTCGTAATGAAGATAATTATCCAACTCCAATAACCTTTTCTACATCGCCATCCTTGATTCAATCTGCAAGTTTAAATAATCAAAATTCATTCACTTCTAGTAATAATATTACACCTAATACCAATACTAAATCCGATCCATTATCTACTTCAAGCACTAATCAACCAATCTGTGAAAATTGTTTTACAACTACAACTCCATTATGGCGTAAAACCAGTGATAATAGATTATTATGTAACGCATGTGGTTTATTCTTCAAATTACATGGTGTTATCAGACCACCAACTATCAATCATCAATTAAAAGCAAATCATATGGATCATTCAAAAAAACAGCAATCTCATAGTTATCAACATCAAAACCTTTTAAATAACATATCTTCTCCACTAAATATCCAAACCCAATCAGCAAAGAGTATAAACTATATGACTAATAACACTCCAATTTCATCATCTGCACATAATACCCATTCCAATGTCATGTTCAACAATCAATTATCTGCTTCAATGCCAATCAGTTCGAGCTTTAGCAAAAAGCGGGGATATAACACAATGGTCAAGGAGGAAAACATTATCGAATTGGGTGAACCCATGATCAGCTCCGATTCCCACATGGGTGAAACCTTAGCTTCAGACTGGGATTGGTTGAAGTTTGAACTGTGATATCAACGCGCATGGTATTATTTGTTAAATTTACAGACAAAGGGGGACCCCAATTACATATTCCCTTTTATTTTAGTTTTTCCTCTATGAAATATTGTTGTATATCATCAGTGTCTGGTACACTGTTTGCTTTACTACAGAATAGCATGAGATCTCTTCCACAACCCAGATATTCTCGAACAAGAACAATTCAGAGAATATTTCGATCAATCATTAATTTATTTAGTACTGGTTACGTTTCTGATTCTTCTGCATTTGCACATCACACAGTGCTAGATAAATCTTCTCATAAGACAAAGATCCGTACATCTAGAATCACGGGTAGACCTACACCAAGACATACCATGATGAACAGATTGAGCAGTAAGTTAGTCTCAGAATTGATTGAAGATGAAACACTTATTGGAAATGTGGTGAAAAACGAAATAGGAGGCTTCGCCAATAATATAGGCGCAGATAGTTCAATGATTGTGAACGATGTGAACCGTAATTCTAAAAAAAGATGGTTTAGTATGTGGAATAGTGGAGAAAGGGCAGATTTGGATTTATCATAAAACACTCACAAAAATATACACCCGGCTCTTTAAATGAAAAACAAAAATGTTCCTTTTCTTTTGTTCTCCTTTTTTTCACCTTTTAATTCTGATTTAACTTTTACACTTCTTCTTTTTACTCTTTCTTTTCTTTGATTTAGAGTTTACGTACATGTAGAATATAGGATATATTCTACGTATATAATTATATATAAAGTTGGACATCTTTATAAATATTATTAATAAATATGGGCTATTTAAATTCATCACGGGACCGCATTGAAAAACACCCCCGTTTCGAGAAACGTTGATTTTTTTTTTCGCCAGTTTCATGCAACGTGTCGGTTTTATGGCAATATATATATACATTTCACATCTGATAATACCCAAACAAGATCTGTTTATTAACTTAAAAAGAAAACAGCAAGGTGAATAACATAATGCATAAGGTATTCAATATATTTATTTTGCTATTATCCCTTCTATCGGTGGTTATCGCTGGCGAAGATTACTATAAAATTCTAGGAGTTGATAGAAATGCAGATGAGAAAGAAATTAGAAATGCATATCGTCAACTGAGCAAAAAATATCATCCTGATAAAAACCCAGGTGATGAATCGGCACAACATAAATTTATGGAAATTTCAAATGCTTATGATATTTTAATGGATAGTGAAAAAAGACAAATTTATGATCAATATGGAGAAGAAGGTTTACAAGGTGGAGCTGGGCAAGGAAGAGAACAAAGAGGACATGATCCATTTGCCAATTTTTTTGGTCAACAATTCAGACAAGGTCCACAAAAAGCACAAGATGTTAATTCTGAACTTCAATTCACTTTGGCTGATTTTTATAATGGTAAAAACGTTGATTTTCAAATGACATTAACTGATGTTTGTGATAAATGTAAGGGAACAGGATCATCAGATGGTGTTAAACATCAGTGTGGAGAATGTCAAGGTTCAGGTAGAATGATTCAGAGAATCAATTTAGGAAATGGTATGATTCAACAGGTTGAAGTTGTATGCCCAAGATGTCGAGGTTCTGGTAAACAAATTAAACATCAATGTAGAACATGCCATGGACAAGGAGCATATGACCAAACTAAAAACTTTAATTTACATTTGACTCCAGGTGCACCAAGAAACCATGTTGAAACATTCCAAGGTAAAGGACCTACAAAGCCTGGTCTTGTAGCAGGTGATTTAAATATTATTCTTAGAGAAAACGCTGATCAAAATCTTGGATACAGAAGAATTGGAAAAAATTTATACAGAACAGAAGTTTTAAGTTTGAAAGAAGCTTTATATGGTAGTTGGTCAAGAGATATTCCATTTTTTGATATTTATGACTCAAAAATTAATATTTCAAGAGGTGTTAATATTCCAGTAAATAATGGTGAAGTCGAAATTGTTAAAGGTAAAGGTATGCCTATTTTCAATGGCAATGATGAATTTGGTGATCTATATATTGAATACGTCGTTGTTTTCCCATTAGATAATAAAAAAATAATGAAAAATTTACATGATGAGTTATAAATGCTGACGATGTGCATAGATAAGAAAGAGAGATAGATGGATATGTAGATAGGAGCGAGTATAGATGAATGTGTAAATAGAAAACTAATTAAATTTGAGTTTCTCTTACCGACTGGATTTCAGAGATTGCTCTAGATCGTTGTGGACTTTCAACGAACAAACTTTGAATTAATGAAATTAATTCATGAGTTTCCAATTCATACAATTTAGCTTCATAAAATATGTCTAAAATTTCTTTCAAGTTAGATGATAAAACTAGTTTGATTTGTTGTAATTTACAAAGACTTTGAATCTTTTCTATTTTAATATTCATATTTATTGTTCTATTCTCAACATGTAAAATAATATGACCAATAATATCACTTATAATCACAGATTCAAATGACGAAATATCGGTTCTTGACAAAAGTTTATCACACATACAATTGAATCCTTTGAAAATTATGATAACAAAAGTATTTATTATTAATTGTGTATTCAAATTACTTAATTTTGACAACTGTAAATTTATTTCATCAAATTGTGTATCGAATCTAATTAAAAATTCTTTACCATAAACATCTAATTTGTCATCATTTTCAAAATCATTATCATTCCAAATTGTTTTATCATAATCTTCAACTATCTTAATTAGTTGAGAACTAAACCCATCCATAAATCGATTAATAAAAGCTAAATTCATTTTATAACAAGCTGTTAAATTAACTCCATATTTTTTCTGACATTCTTCAAGTAATTTATTATAGTCATTATAAAATAAAATTTCATTGTTATAAGTTTCAGAAATATCTAATTCAAGCATCATAAAACATGAAATACATAATTTTTTAAACCCATGTTTAAATAGTTCATGTGCATCTTCAATTTGAGTTAAATTAACTTCTAGTTCTTTCAAATCCAAATAGTTTTTCATATAAGTTTCAAAAATAGACATTAATTGAGCAACCAATGGAGAATATTTATATGATGGTATTACGATTGAATTATTTTCTGGTTTTTCATCGGATTCTTCTTCTTCATCATCAATTTTTACCTCATCATCCCATGCATCCCAATCATCATCATCAGCTTCTTGCGTTGCGTCTTCATCTTTTGAAGATTCAATATCCAGATCCAGATCTTCATCACCCCATCCACCATCATCTTCAACCAAATCCTTTCGTTCTTCTTTTTCAATTGACTCATCATCATTCCAGTGATTGTTATTATCCCATTCACTATCCCATCCATCATCACCGTCTTTCTGTCTTACTTGTTTAATTTCTGCTTTCTTTTTTTCTGGTTCAAGCTTAGCAAAATTCATATCAATTTCCATAGAAATCAAACTGGTACATTTTAATTCACTGTTATATTCCTTATTAATAAGCTTAATTACAAACTCTTTCAAATTATCAATTGTACAGTCAACTAAATTGTCAACCCAAGAAGTAGTTAAATCATCAATCCAGAATTCTAATTCGCAGATACCATCTTTTGACCATCCTTCTTGTGATAATAATGTTGAAATTTTGTATAACTCGAAAATACTTGATATATAACTTTCTTTAGATCCATGCAGTTCATCGTAATTCAACTTATCAATAATTAATGGATAGACGTTTTCCTTTTGAAATATTTTTAATTTTATAACTTTTAAGATCGATTTACCTAAGATAGATTTAAAATTAGTGAACTCTGGCAACTGTTTGATATTTTCTGAAAATGCATTAATAAACAAGACCAACTGTTCAATTGATTTCACAAATTGTAGAAAATCTGCCTGGAATTTAACTGTCTTCAATTCTAAGATGGATCCTTCCTTATAAAAAATAATGTAATATCCCGTATCTAATTTAACAAAAAGAGTATTTAGCCAATTATTAAAAATCTGGCTCAAATTGAAAAATTCGTTCAATTGAATACTTAAAATTTCTTTTACGTTTTTTAAAAATAAAGCAAATGTCAATCCATTTTCATCAACATTGTTGAATATAATTTTTGGATCGTCATTGATTTCTAAATATGTTTTGAATTTATCTTCTGCAAGATGTACTAAGTCTGAATTACAATCATTAAGATTTGCATCCAATTCTTTCAAGATTTTAATACTTGAAGTAGCAAAGGTGGATTTAAACCCGGCCTCGATATCATTAACTTTATTTTTAAGTTTAACAAAAGAACTGATTTTATCAGCAAAAATTGATTGATTTTTTGAGTTATTGATCAAATCATTAGTAACCCATAATTGATTACAGGTTTCAGCAAGTTCATAAAGTACATGTTTACTATATTGACCTAAACTAGATTTTGGTTTCACTGTCTCATTCTGTCCATTGGTGTTATTAAGAACATGAGTTAATTGTTCAACATTGTAATTCGAAAAATACTTCTCTAAATTTCCATCGAGCTCTTCTAATTTAAAATTGATTGACATAACTCTATCATGTGTACCATTTTCACATGTATTCATATTCATGCAATAGTGCTGCTCCGTTAAACCCTCCTGAATGTACTTATAAAAAAAATCTATAGATGAGAATTCACTTGGTCCACTTCTTTCTTAAACAACAGATCGACACATCAAAACATTGAAGGTCGCACATCTTCCACCACCAGCTTATTGTGATATTACAATTGATTAAAATTACAAAAATACATTATATATAATGTGTTTATACAACAAGATACTTATCCATGATAGCTTCTGCTTGGGTATGGTTTCTGTTAAGGTTGTAGATAATGTACAAATTATGAGCTGCTTCTTTTTTAAGATCATACTTAGAATCATCAACTTCAATTTCCAAAACACGTTCATAAAATTCAATGGCAATATGATCAAGACCGAGTAAATTAAAACTACGGCCAAGGTTGTAAAGTGCTTCCATCTTATTATATAAATCGTTTTGATCTTTAGTTTTGATATATTCCAATAAATAAGTCATTCCTTGTAGAATTTGAAAACTTGTGTTAAGTGTTTTTCTTTGAACAGATCTGTGAAGGTTGGATAAAGCTAAAAGAAATAACAAATCTGGATTGTTAGGGTACGTATGATACAATTTCAATAAATAAATCAAAGTTGAATAATATGATTTATTAGTGAATAAGTATGATGCATAAATATAGTTGATTAAAAAATGTTCTTTGGAAACATCAACGTTTGTTCTAGTGACAGTTGCCTTACCAACAACATTTTCTTTCTTTCCATCTTTTAGTGAATCAAATGCTTTAATCTGACGTAATAAAAACTTTTGAGATGGTGGGTCGGCATATGTTGCTTCCATATCAGTGGTTGTCACAATACTGGCCAAGTATAATCTGAATGATTCTTTAGAAAATTGATAGTCATTCATTAAACCTCTAGTTTGATTCATGATAATTTGAGTGTCTTGAGTTAAAATACCAACTGATAGACCAATAAGTCGTGTGTTTAGTTCCTTACCTTTGAAAACATTAGTATTTTTAATAATATCTTGGACAGAGATTGCGGTTTCTGCATCTTTTTCAAATTCTGCAATTAATAATGAATATTTAACAAATAAATAATACCATTCAAAATAAGTTAAGCCTTTAAACCCATCTGGTGGACACTCACCAGATGCATACTGTTGTGAAAGAATAATTTCAGTTTGTAAATATTTCATTCTCAAAAGTTTTTGATCAATATCTAATTTGGCAGTTCTTAGACGTAGTTTCATATTGAATGTTTTCAATTTTTCGCTTGGAAAAAACCATTTATACATTGTAAAGATAGTTATTAAATCAGAAACAAGTTCAATCCAAAGTGTAGCCATCGCCTTAAGGGAGCTGGTTTCAGTTTCATCTAAAATATCCTTTTGTTGAAGAGCATCAATTTGTGATATTAGTTTGGCACATTTGGAATATAACTTTTTAACTCTAATTTCAGATTTCAGTGTCATAGTCCCTAATTCATCCTCTGTATAAACAATTCTTTTCTTTTTTTTCTTTTTGGTGGGAACATCTTGAATAATTGCTTGTGTTTCTTCAATTTGATGTGTTTCTAATCCAAGATCGTTGTCTTCTTCTTCTTCTTCTTCTTCCTCTTCACTTAAAATATCGGATGCACCCTTACCTAATAATTTCAAATCATCAGGTTTAGATGCTTTTTCCTTATTTCTTTCAATTTTTGCTTCTTTATATAATGCATTTGCCTTTTCTATATCATCTAAGTAGAAATAACATTCAGCAAGAGCAATTTTCAATTCGACATTTTCATTATCATATTCTAAAAGTCGTATATAAGTATCTCTAGCATTCTCAAAATCCTCGGTTTCTCTTAAACATCTAGCTATAACAGAAACTAATTCATAGGTATTATATTCTTCATAATATGATAAAGGAATCAAAAATTCTAGTGCTTCTCTAAATAAAGCAAAACTTTCTAATTCCATACCAACTTTGAAAAATAAATCTGGAGTCTCTTCAATTGGTTGGTCCAACAAAATTAAAAAATGTTTTAAGGATTCATCTTCATTTTTATTGTTAAGCCTGAATATTCCTAATTGAACTCTAATATCAATTGGTAACGAATAGTCTAAAGAATTTTCATTTGCTCTCAACTTCTGGAATCTAGGATGATCAAACCTTCTTTCATCAAATTCAATATCATTATTCACATTATCATCCCAAAAAATTTGTTGCTCTCTTTCCTGAATCCATCTGGATATTTGTCTTAAAGCTTTAATACCTAGACCCCATGCCGCCTTTGAAGCATACAACTCGGATAAAATATTAAGTTCAGACCAATCAAAATTAATATTATCTAATGTCACCATTTCTCCCTTATCCACAAGTTTTCTATATTTAACATTATCATCTAAAATCTTGGTGTACAGAGATATTGCATCGTTGACTCTACCTTCTTCAACATAAACTTTTGCCAATTCTCTAACAATTTTTGGATCAGTGGGTAAAACTGTTCTTATTTTAAGTAATCCACTAGAAGCTCTCTTAAACCTACCAACTTCTCTATAAAGACAAGCACGTGAAAATATTGCATCGTAATCTTTACCACCACTTGCACTAATTGCACGTCTGTAACAATAAATAGCCTGTTTGAAATGACCTAATTCGACAGAAATTTCAGCAACAGTTTTCCAAAAATCAACATCTTTTGGGTTTAAATGAGCTGCAAGAAGCCAAATGTTTGAACACTTATTCAATTCATTTTTCATACGATAAATTTCACCTAGTGTTTTATAAGCACTAAAGTTATTTTTATCAATCTTGATAACTTGTGCGTAGAGTTTGAGTGCATTTTCTAAATCACTGTTAACAAAGGCTTCATTTGCTTTTGATAATAATAGTTTGACCTCTGGATCTAATTCAGTACGTCTTATTCTTCTTCTTAAAGCGGCTAATCCACCCTTTTTACCACGTTTTGATGGTTTTGCTTTCACTCTAAAATTTCTAGCTTCTCTTAATGCATTTCTGAACATGAATTCATCATCAGAATCGTTATCACTATTGAGATCATCTTCATTTTCTTCTTCTTGATCAAAACCTAAATCTGCTAGTGTCTGGTATCGTTTTTGTTTGCTTTCCACTGAATCTTCAAAATCAGACAAGTCCGACTCATCATCAACATCTCCATCTTCAACCCCATCACCATTAATAACGGTATTTATATAATCGTCTTCTCCGTTAGAGAAATAACTCTCGTTAATTGATTCATCATCATTCTCATCTGAAAATTCCAATGCTTCTTCATTATAGTCATCATCTGCTAGCAGTTGACGCAATTGATCCTTAGAGAAATGATCCAAATCAATGTCGCCCAGATTCGTAGTATCCGTTGGACTAGCCATTGTCTCTATTTATGTTGGTGTTTGTTGACTAAACAATCCCTTATTACTCAGATACACTCCAAACTCCACAACAATAGTCAGCACGGCAAAACAACGTCAGTGCACAACCCCTCCGGTTCGAGCTCAGACCTCGCTACACTGAAACATAAACTGGGCCGAACAGAAATGCGATTGTGAAGGCAAACACTCTCCGGGTGGTTGATTTGGGGGCTTGCTGGGGAGGTTGCATTGCAAAGGTATCGCAGACAAGACAGAATGGTATGTGTTAATGTTTCTGGACAGTTGATCTGGTGTTTTTATTGTTAGAATTGCAGATGAGCATGAAATACTAACTGATTTATTCGTACATTATACGTTTGTTCTATAGTTTTCAGGATATTCAGGTCAATCGAACCAATTTTTCCCACAAATGGTTCAAATTCCACACTCTTTCGAAGATTTTTTCAGATGTTATCCAATTAAAATGATGAAAAATACTGGGAATAAAGATGTGGCTAATTATGGTGGTAAGATTTTCTTACCACAATCTGCATTACATAAATTAACAATGTTAAATATTAGGTATCCAATGCTTTTCAAATTATCGACTACAAATACTGGAAAATATACACACAGTGGTGTTTTGGAATTTACTGCTGATGAAGGGAGATGTTATTTACCAGATTGGATGATGGATACATTGGGTATTAGTGCAGGTACCGTTATTAAGATTGAATCAACAGACTTATCACAAGGTAATTTTGTTAAACTGGAACCACAATCAACAGATTTTTTAGAAATTTCAGATCCGAAGGCAGTTTTAGAAAATGCCTTGCGAAATTTTACAACATTAACAGTTGGCGATATTATTGAAGTTAATTATAATAATCATATTTATAAAATCAAGATATTGGAAGTCAAACCAGAGTCTCAATTGGGCGGTATTTGTGTTATTGAAACAGATTTAGTAACTGATTTTGCGCCACCTGTTGGATATGTTGAACCAGATTATGAAAAAATAAAGGAAGAAAATGATAAGAAAAAAAGAGAAGCAGCATTATCTGCACCATCGTTAAAAGGTAAGGGTTCAATGGCAAGAAAAATAAATTATGAAGACTTATTAAGAGATGCATCTAATGAAGCATTGAGTAAATTTCAAGGTAGCGGTATCAAATTATCTGGTAAAAAAATCAAAGCTGAAAAAGTTGATGAAAGTATTGAAAAAAAAGAGCTTGATTTGTCTGGACCCGTTAAACCGTTAGAATTGCCTGAAGGATATTTATTTTTTGGATTTCCTGTAACACCATACGTTGACGAATTTGAGGCAGCAGAAAATGCACGAGAAGAAACCGGAAAAAATGAAGTTTTTTTTCATGGACAGGGACAAACTTTAAGAGCAACGAAAAAACGAAAAGATAAGAATAAAGCACATTTACCAAGTAAGAATAAGGTACGCTCTCCTGAAGCTATAATTATTGATTCTGATTAATGAAGGATCTAGTTGTGTAATCTCTATACATTCTTAATATACAAATACACATATAGTAAATAAATAATATAACACAAATCAAAAAATAACTTTAATTCTTGCTTTCTTTTTCTTGTTCTATGATACTAAAAGCGATATAATCTAAAGATGATAATTTCAAAAAATTTCTATTTTTATTTTTTAAAATATCTTTGTCGTAATCCAGCAATTGAACATCTCTTAAAAGGCTTGATAGTTTACGTAAATTTACATGATCCCAATAGTCTGATGTGATTGAATAATCGTGGGTGAAAGCTAATGCAGCAGCAACAGGAGATTTAAATTCTACATTTGCAAAATGATAATTATTCTCATCTTTATTTGTTTTTTCATGAATATCAACTGAAATTACAGTTCCAAAAACTTGCATTAGTTTTTTAATAATGTCACTATCAAATTGTACAGCCTTCCTATTTTTCCATTTCAACAAAATTCTATTAGGGAATATTGATGGATTTGAATCGTGTGTATTTAATGTATTACTTTTTTCCTTTTTATAACTATATTTAGCATATTCGTCAAAAAAATTTGATAATTGTTCGATTTTATGTCGTTTTGATATCTCTGAATATTTTCCAGCCTTATATTGATTTTCCTTTTCTTTCAAATCCGATTTAAATTTAAAAATTTTTGAGTTAACAACATGATTCAAAGTTGTCGTTTTCTTCAACAAGTATTCATCATATTCTTTCCTAAATGTTGGATCGGACAAGATGGTGTATCCTATATTAACTTCCCTAAATTGATCCTCAGAATTCTCAGCATTATTCTTATCGGGATGTAATAAAAGGGCTTTTTTCCGATATGCCCTACGCACATTACCTGCTGAAGCGGTATGGTCGATATCTAATATCTCGTATGCTGTTCTAGAACGAGACAACAGCCAGTCGTAGTCCTTCCGTGTGGTCCGGTCCATTGTTGGCCGATCTGCCAAACATTGCAGATACAACAAGGAGCCCTGGTTCAGAGAAACCCTCTCCGAGCCAGTGAAATTCTATTCTTCTCTCTTTTCCTCGAGCTGCCCTCGCTGTTCCACGATATACTTTTCTCTTCTCTTTTACCCTCTCTCCTTGTTTCTTTCCTTCTTTCTTTCCTTCTATGTTTTCTTTTTTTCTTAATAGCCTTTTCTATTAGGAATGCATATATGGAATAATACCAATAACATTCCTCAACCATGCAAAGAGCATGTGCTGACACAAGGACGTGTTGTAGTCATCAGTTGATGCTGCACCGTGACCTGCGTGGACTAAAAGAAAGAGCGTCTTTACACCAAAGTTGTTAATGATGAAAATTTTACTCAGCTCACTCTGATCTGTAATGAAGATAAACTTTCTGTTTCCAACATTCATCAAAATTACTGACTTCAACTTTAACAAGAACTCTTTTTTTTATCTGTATTTTTCTTTACTTTTTTATTATTTCTATGTATTTAATTGCTCTTGTAATTTTCATTCATGCTCGTTCTCAATCTTGTCACATCAGCCCTATACGAAATTAAATAATCTTGAAGTATGATAGTAGATTAAGTTTAGAGAGTTCTAAGAGGCAGAATATTCTGCTAGACAAAACACTTTCAAAAAATCATCTTACGAGCTCACGACCCATTGACTGCGTCTTGTCGTAAACCTGGTAAACGAGCTCTTTTGAAAGAGATAACAAATGGTCGTTTTTGCATTATTGTGCCCTCCGTTTTACCAAAGTTTCTGCGATAAAGTCAAAAAAATGTCGGTATTTTAATACGTCGAGCGCTCAGCTGCTAAGCCAATTTATAGTAGCAGAGTTGGTACCGCTCGAGTGCCGTTTGTATCTTGAGCGATAGTATGTTATACGGTTACACGTACCTTTAACTTGTTGATCGTAACTGATTGTATATGTAAGACTTACTTCCTGTTGATAATCTATTCTAATAACTGATTAGTATATAACTTCGTTCTAAAAGAGCATAAAGTAAATTCTATATACAAGATTAAGAAGTAAGAATCCCATAATAATCAACGTCTATTTTTCACGTCAACCATAGTGAAAAATTCCACCAGCGTTTACTCTATTAAATCTTCTCTCCCGGCAATCCGGGTAATTATACTCAGATTGCGACAAACAAGGAGATTCTAATTATTGAATGACTGCTTAACTATTATTGTTTTCAAATTGTATAATTGTTCTGAATCGAAATACTTTCTACCATCAATGATGTTAATCTAGAACTTATGATTGCAGAAATCTCAGGGAGGTTTCAGATTCCATAATCTGTCATCAACCGTGCAGAAACATGGTATCTGTTTTGTGTATATAAAAGGAAGAAAGTTTCCTCTTTCGTACGCTTCTACCTTCATGTTCTAAACTCTTTTATATTGTTTCTTTTTATAACCTTGATGAATACTACAACTATGTCTACATAGATCATCTTGGGAAGTTCTCACTTCCTTTAATCAAAGTCGCTAGGCCGTTCCGTCCCAACAAGTAGGAACAAAAAAAAGAACACCACTAATATATTAATGAATATATTACCAATTTATGTTAAGGCACGCTCGTTTCTTGCACAGCCTTAATGGCTTGATCACGTGAATTTATAAACTTTAATAGGGTTTAGCATGTCTTTACCTGGTCCTAGGGTGTAACCCTGGATCCTCTAGTATCATGGGAAAGGCCAGTCACAATGCAGGCGACGCAATGAGAAGGACAAGCGACGCAAACAGATCATCCGGATTCGACTGTTGGCGTTCACTGGACTTGACGATTGTGTCTCTGCCAATGAGGGTTTTTCTCCATAGATAACAGTGCTATTCCAAAGTCTATAAATAACAGTGATTTCTCCCTAGATCTCTACGATATCTTGTTCCTCTTTTTATATCTTTTATACCTTTTTTTATATTTTCTTTTAACAGTTACAAAACACCAGTAATATATTCGCTAATATATTAACAATTTAATGTGATTACCTAAGCACAAAAATGTTGAAATATGGAAGGATAAAGTAATTGTTAGTAATCTCCAAAAAATTTTGATTTTGGGCCTTTTTATAATTTTACAGACTCTTATAAAGTAATTTTTTTTGTGCTTTTTTATGGGGAATATTATTTTTAGAGTACACAAAGCTTACAAAAACACTAAAATACAGGTTTTAGGGAGTAAACATTCACATAAAGTTTGTGAGAAAAACTTGAAAAATTTAAATTTTGTAAGAGGGTTAATGGTCTAGTGGTATGATTCCTGCTTTGGGTGCAGGAGGCCCTGGGTTCAATTCCCAGTTGACCCCTTTAATTTTTATTTTTTATTTTCCCGCAAAAGCAAAAAAAAGTACTCCGCGCGGCGAAAGATTGCTCCTTTTCTTTTTTTTCTGATTTTTCTTGAGAAAGTTTAATAAAAGGGCTTAGCAGCAGAAAAGCGCAATAGAGATGAGATTAGATTAGATTGGCCATGCACGTGCCTTATTACACACCATGTGGTTGACAATTACAGGAGGTTGATTTAAATAACTCCTGTCTTGGGTTGCATTTTTTATGTTTTAAACAGAAGTGTTTCCTTTTTGACCGTTGTGAAGGACCCTTTCTTTTCAAATCCCCTTTTTTCTCTTGTAATCTGTTTGTAGACAGCTAGTTTGTATACACAACCACACACATATTCAAAATGGAAAGCTCACACGAATACAAATCCTACGGCGAACAATGGAGAGAAGACTTTACTTGGTCCGGTTTTAGAAACAACGTTGGTCCAATCATTCCATGTGGTGCTGATTTGAAAGATCAAGCTAAGATTGTCTACAATGTCCTATGTAAGGGTCCATACCACATATACAGGTTTTGTGCTACCAAGCACGTTTAGTTAAGCACGTTTAGTTTCACTATCGTTTTTTTACATTCTCTTCAATCCATTATCTAAAATCATGTATAGACGAAGATCGTCCCTTCTATAGCGTTTATAATATTAATATTAATACTAAGATTATCTTTATTACTATCATCATTATTATCGGCCCTGATTTCAATGCACGTGTTTCCCAGTATGTACGCAATTTAAGTTGAACATAACCCAAGGTATCAGATTAAAATATAGTAAAACACAATAAGCAACAAACTATTATGTAGGTAAGTTTTCATAAAAACTATCTATTATGGCATCATAAAAGATCAAGGTGTCGTAATCTATCATTTTAACTGACACGTGACAGAATTGTAGATGACACATTTAAAATTTTGCGCCGATCGACGCGAGATAATTTAGACGAGAAAAAGAAGTCAGATTAGAGAAGCAATAGCAAATTTTGATTAGGATAAAATGTCACTCATTCTGTGCACGCTTGCACAGAGCACTTCAACACCTACTTATCATGTAATTACACAGTGCTAACTGTGAGTAACAGCGTCAGCAACATTGTCACAATCTCCCGGCCAACAACAGCCCTCTTCTCTTTTCCGGCTCACCCCGTTGCTATTAGCCAATTAATTGGATATTAGCCTGTGACTTGTACCCGCGGATCGACTTTTGCTTGTTGCATCACTTACTTACTCATTCACCCAGTTGCAGAGTCTGTGATGATCCCGATGGGGTGGATCATTTATGTACTGTTCTTGGTCCTGCTTTAATCCTTTCTCTACGTAGCCCCTTCCCCCCTTTTTTTCTTTCCCTTTTCTTCTTCTCTTGGTTTAACGTGCAACTCACACGTTCATTAATATACTCTATCATTTATTAAAAAAATAATATAACAAAAAAAAATACAAAAATGGCTGACGTTGTTTTAGGTTCTCAATGGGGTGATGAAGGTAAAGGTAAATTAGTTGATTTGCTTTGTGATAACATTGAAGTTTGTGCAAGATGTCAAGGTGGTAATAATGCAGGTCACACTATTGTTGTTGGTAAAACTAAATACGATTTCCACATGTTACCTTCTGGTTTAGTTAACCCAAATTGTTTAAATTTAGTCGGTTCAGGTGTCGTTGTCCATTTACCATCTTTCTTTGATGAATTATCCAAAATTGAAGATCAAGGTTTACACTGTAGAGATAGATTATTCTTATCTTCAAGAGCTCATTTAGTTTTTGATTTCCATCAAAGAGTTGATAAATTAAGAGAAGCGGAATTATCAAATAAAAAAAAATCAATTGGTACCACCGGTAAAGGTATTGGTCCAACTTATTCAACTAAAGCTTCAAGATCCGGTATTAGAGTTCATCATTTAGTTAGTGATGAACCTGAAGCTTGGGCTGAATTTGAAACTAAATTAAGAAGATTATTTGCAACTAGACAAAAAAGATATGGTGAATTTGAATATAATATTGAAGATGAATTAAACAGATACAAGGTTTTAAAGGAACAAATTAAACCTTTTGTTGTTGATTCTATTGAATTTATGCATAATGCTTTATTGCAAAAAAAGAAAATTTTAGTTGAAGGTGCAAATGCTTTAATGTTAGATCTTGATTTTGGTACTTATCCTTATGTTACATCATCAAATACTGGTATTGGTGGTGTTTTGACTGGTTTAGGTATTCCTCCAACTTCAATTAAAAATATTTATGGTGTTGTTAAAGCTTATACTACTAGAGTTGGTGAAGGCCCATTTCCAACTGAACAATTAAATGATGATGGTGAAAGATTACAATCTATTGGTCATGAATATGGTGTTACAACTGGTAGAAAGAGAAGATGTGGTTGGTTAGATTTAGTTGTTTTAAAATATTCTACTTGGATTAATGGTTACACTTCATTAAACATTACCAAGTTAGATGTTTTAGATTCATTTAAAGAAATTAAAGTTGCAGTTGGTTATAAATACCAAGGTAAAGAGTTAAAATCTTTCCCTGAATGTCTGAATGTTTTAGGTAAAGTTGAAGTTGTTTATGAAACCTTCCCAGGTTGGGAAGAAGACATTACTTCCATAAAAACTTATGATGAATTACCAGAAAATGCTAAGAAATACTTAAAGTTCATTGAAGATTACTTGAATGTTCCAATCCAATGGGTTGGTACTGGTCCAGCCAGAGAATCCATGTTAACCAAGGCCCTTAACTAGTCCTGTTTAATATTTATATTTTTACTTGTACTTATTTTATAGGTACGTATTTATATTTACATACATATATTGTTACTGTTTTTGTATATTTGTTTTTAACCCCCAGTCGTTTCCTTGTTCTCTCTCTTGCTGTTGCAGGTCTCTCTCGGCACATAACCGGAAAGTGTGGCTCCGCAAAACTGTGACGGGCACGTGACTGCGTGTGATTTTTCGTGCTGTGCGGACTAGATCATCATTGAGGCATCTGGAGGCCAGGAAAGGCACTCCGGAGGCCCAGCTGGGCATTATGGCTTTTGGGAGTTGATGCCTGCATCGATGGATGTTTTAAGGCTGACAGTGAACAGAAGAGCCTTATTCTGACAGTTCCAGTGTCTTGGTTTGCTGCACTTTAGCTTTTTCTTTGGGAGTTTGGCAGACATTTTTTTTTTTTTTTTTCATTTACACAAGACGATAAACGCATCACATCTATCTACTAGATTGTTTTTTTTTTTGTCACCGATATAACTGGAGTTCTTGCTCGTACTATATTAAGCCACAGAAAAGAAAAGGAAACGGAAAGGAAAAAGAAAACACGAGTTGCCTCTAAGATTTCTATCTAATTAATCCTTTATTCAACATGTCTTTACACGATTTTGGTTATCATATAAATAGCACAGATAGTCCTACACGTGATGAGTTGGAAAATATAACGAATTCGAATTCTAACGCAGATTTGAATGAAAATAATAATACAGCTACTAATACAAATTCAAGAACAGAAAGGGAATTATTTCAACTATTAAATTCTCAGCCCCCTCAACAACAAATAAAAACAAATACACCAATATTGAACACCAATATAACAGATGAGGATGTAGCATTTTTAAAAGCTGCTACGGAAGTTATCCGAATGAACGAAGATAGAGTTGATCCTACAATTAAGGATATTTTGAATAGACTACAATATTCAAATTCTCCACATGGTGGTATGCCTATATCTATGCAATATCTGAAAAGTATGGAAAGGTCTAATACCAATTCAGATTTAGGTGACAGAATGTCGTTGTTATCTACCGATCCACATCTGAATTTTAGCTATTCCCCTGATTTAACTCATAGAGGTAATGATTTTACTCATTATAAGGTTGATATTCATAATACGAATAATAATAATGATACTGCTACTACTGATAGTATTAATAAAAATACCAATGAAATAATTAATCAAAGTCAATTTTTTGTTCCACCATTTACAGAAAATCCATTAAGACATACTCCAACAAGTTTAGATTTCCCACAGTTTTCACTTGATATTTTCAAAAACACGACAACAACAAATCAGAATGTAAACTATTCTCATATTAACAACGACCAGTTACATAGTATTTTAAGTAACGATGAAAATGAACACGAACATGAGCATGGTCATGATCATGAAGATGAGGAAGATGAAAATGAAGAAGAAGAAGAAGAAGAAGAAGATGATGATGAAGAAGAAGATGATGAGGGTGGTGATGAATATGAACATGAACATGGACATGGGCATGGACATGAAGAAAATAAGGATCATAAAAATCACAGCAACCGCCGAATTGGCAATGGTCACAATAGACAAAACGACAGTGCCGATGTGCCGAGAAATTACAAATGTAGCGATTGTGGAATATCTTTCAAACGGTCCTCAGATTTGAAAAGACACGAAAAGATCCATTTGAAAACTCCACCAAACATCTGTCCGCTTTGTCGAAAGGGTTTCGCCAGACGAGACGCCTTGAAAAGACATGTGGGGACGCTGACATGCAACCGAAACCGGATGAGGTTGCTGAAACAGCTAGAGGAGGACGGGGAGACCTTACAATAAAGCCAGTGGCTAATAAAAAGACATTTCCTTTTGTAACCATATAAGATATCACATGGTACTCACCTGTATAGCTCATGTAACTGAGATAGTCACCAAATACCTCACCCGTGCACCACAAATGCCAAGAATTCTGCTCGCCCTGCTCGCTTCGCCGTGCTTCGCTTTGCGTTTGGCCCTCGTTCTCGACGACGACAGCTGGAAATTTCACTGTGGCCCCCGATCGGTGCAGATTTCATTCCATCTCCAGCCTGGCCTGTCTAGCCCTCCATTCCCTTCCCTTCCCTTCCCTTTATCACAAACAACACACAGTTCACAATGGTTATTGACCCAGAAAAATTAGCAAAGTTACAAAAGTCTTCCGCAAAGAAGATCGGTGGTAAGAGAGTTGCTGCAAAGAAAGTTAACAAGTCTTCTGAAGGCGATGATTCTAAAATTCAAGCTGCATTACAAAAATTCAACCCAACCACTTTAACTGATGTTGCTGAAGCTAACTTCTTTAGAGATGATGGTTCAGTTTTACATTTTAACAGAGTTGGTGTTCAAGCATGTGCTGCAAATAACACTTACGCTGTTACCGGTTTTGCTCAAGAAAAGCAAATTACTGAATTATTACCAGGTATTTTAACTCAACTGGGTGCTGAAAACTTAGAATTATTACAAAAACTTGCTCAATCTTTCCAACAAAACCCAGAAAGTTTAGCTCAATTATCTAAGCAAGCCAACGCTGAAAAGGAAGAAGATATTCCTGAATTAGTTGAGGGTGAAACTTTTGATGTTGAGTAAATTAACAAATTTAACAAATTTTACTGAATTTTTCATCTATTAATTAGTCATTATATTTTCTGTCTAATTGTGTATATTTTATATTCTTTTATATAATTATTAAATATATCCCAATTAAAAAATCTGGCATAAAATCTGGTATAAAATCAAGCGTACCATCACTTTTTTTATTCCGGTTTTTTTTTTAAAAAAAATAAGGATTGAATTATAAAAAGAGAGATATATAAAAAAAGGGGGGGGGGAACAGCTGAAAAAGTAAAACCAATTGATAAGTAACTTTTTCAATTATCCTCAAAAACAAAAACTATAAAAAAATGAAAAAAATGATATTAAAAAATAGTATTAATAAAAAATTGAAAAAGAAAAAAATATTCATCCTTACAAAAGAAAGTAAGCTGCTGCTGCAAGTAAAGCAACTGCACCAGAACCACTCGCCTTCATTGCTTCACCGACAAAAGTGGAGATGCTTGGAGTTGATTCAACTGGAGCGGTTGGATTAACAGGGACAGTTGGATTAACAGGGACAGTTGGATTAACAGGGACAGTTGGATTAACAGGGACAGTTGGATTAACAGGGACAGTTGGATTAACAGGGACAATTGGACTAACAGGGACAGTTGAAATAACTGGGATAACAGGAATAGTACTTGGACCTTCTGGAACAATAGTAGTGGTGGAAACTGATTCAATTGGAATACGTGTAATGCTGATACTAGTAGTTTCTGGTCTAGTGAAAGTTTCAAAAGAAGTAGAGGTGATATTGTGCAATGGTGGTGAAACGACATGAGTAGAAGTAACCTTACGAACACTTGTAGATGAAACAGTTTCAGTAGTATGTTTGGTTGAAGTTTTACTTGAAACTTTAGTAGAAGTTTTGGTACGTGTTGATGGAACTGGAGTAGTATGAGTAGTGGTTGAGGTCTTGTGAACAGTTGATCTCTTGGTAGGAGTTTCATGAGTCTTAGTAGAAGATTCACAATCATCTGTTGAAGTTTCAGGTTTCTTGGTGTGGTGGTCATCCCAAGTCTTGGTATGAGTATCATGATCATCCCAAGTCTTAGTTTTGTAATCCCAATTAGTGTCAACTGGATCAGTATTTCTTCCGTAAGTATAATCATCTGCGGAAACCATAGATGCAGAGCCAGCAAGAGCAGTAAGTAAAACAGTATTGAATTTCATTTTTAATTGTATTAATAAAGGTTGTTAAAACGAATGGATGTTTTGTTCTTAATAAGAAGTAAAAAATATAAAAAAAAATAAGAAAGAAGAAAGAGAAGAAAAGAAAGCAAAGAAGGAATTGGCTTTTAAAAAATATCATCGAATATCGTCCATTTTTATACAATTCCTAAACCGAACAGAATATAATTCTTATAACATTTTCTATATTCTGCTCTGTATATATCGGCAGAAATATCTCCTAAAAGAGTAACTCTACACTCCAAATTCATGTTCTGCAAACCACGCGTTTTCCCTTTTGGGATAAGTAAAGGTGTGTTTTCTGCCAAATAATGCGGCATTTAACTTATTTTACGCCTGAAAAGATAAAAATACTGTACATAAGCTGATGATATGTTTAATAAAAGAAAAAAGAACAAAGAACAGTACATACAAAATAAAATACAGAAAAAAAAGAGAAAATTGATTGGCTAACTCATAAAATGGGAAAAAACTAGAGTTTTATATGCCTATAATTAAGAATTTGGGAAAATCATATTTTTCATTCTGATAACTAACTCAGCATAATGATTGTAATAACCATTATAACAAAAAATTTTATTTTCTAAGGCTGAATTAATTTGAAGAAACTGATCAACACATTTTAAAATCAAATAATTATCATTAGGTTCATTAAATAATTCTAATTGTTTAAATTGTAATAACATAAATAAACACACGAATGAACATTGCTTTAATAAATCACTACTATCAAAAATTTCATCTCTTGATTTAATGAAATTTTCAAATTCTATTACATTATTAAGAAACTCACGATTTCTTTTATTAAATTCTGGTTGACTTTTTAAATGTAAATTTTTTAATAAATATCTTCTCAAAATCATTAATCTCGCAAAATAATAAAATACTGTAATAACTGTACCCAATAAAATACTTTCAGTTAAATATTTCCAATTTGCATAAACTGAATCTAATTCATTCAGTGAAATATCAACATCTTCAGGAAATTGTAATGAATTATATAATGATAATATAATACATAATTCACCAACAATAATTGCATCAAATAAATTAGCTTCGGGTAAATCAAGTATATCCCTACATTGATCCAGTCTAATTTCATCAATAATACATGGACGACCAGATAAAATACAATTAATTAAGTGAGAAATTGTTAAATGATTCCAAAGTCTATATTGATGAATTTTTTCAGGTGATTTAACACTTTTAACTAATAAATTTATTGACATTTCACGTGTCATAAAATGAATTAAACCGTAAGACGAAATCCACCAACTATCAAAATAGATATGTTTATAGGATAATGAAGGAGAATAATGGGTTAATAAAATTGTTGTTTGTAAAAATTCTTTTGATTGAGGAACTTCATAAATACTTAATGATAATAATTGATGAATACTTTGTAAAATATCAAGTTCTAAATTTTTATTAGCGCTATCTATTCTATGATGACGTAAACCAAATAAAACTAAAGTACAAAATAATAAAGGAGAACTTTGCCTAATTTTATCAAACCAACCTTTAAAATCAGTTTCAACATAAGTAATCCATTTACCATAATGTACTAAGGCAATTTCAATTAATTTATAACATGTATCATAATTTAATAGTTGTCTACTAATTAAATCATAACGTTCTTGAATAGATAATAAAACTAAATCTTTTGTAATATCAAAACCAATTTCTTTAGAAAAGGGTAATCCCGTATTTGAAGACATATTAATAACATCCAGATATGGTGCATTCAAAAAGAAAAATTCATCATTTTCATGAACTGCATTTGAATTAAGTAAAGACTTATTATTAGCATTATTAGTTATAATAGTATTAGTAGTACCGGATGTAGTTAAAATTGTTGGAAGATTATTGTTAGGTAAATTTGATATTTGGTATGCATTAGGTAAAAGATTATTAGAAGGTTGTAAATAAGGACGTGCCAGTGGAGCAGTTATTGTAGAGTTTAATATTGAAGGAACATTACTTGAGATAAAACCTGGTGGAGCAGTTGATGTTGATGATAACACTGCTGATGGGGGAGGTGGTGGATTCATTAAAGGAAATTTTGAAGGTATTATTTGAGCTGGATAAAATTTTGAAATATTTGAAAAATCATTTCTTGGTATTTGTTGTTGATTTAATCTTGAATCAGGAAATTGAGTTGAAGATAAATTAGTTGAATCAAAATTAGTAACATTAGTACTATTACTATTATTATTATTTAGAGCATCTTTTTGATTTGTTAAATAATTCAAAGTAACACCCAATGAATCAATCTTACTATTAATAATTGATAATAAATTTGTACTATCCATATGGTTAGATGTAGATGGAGAAGAATCACCTGATGATGCATCAACAAAATCGGATTTAGTTGAATTTGAATCGATAGTAGTTGGAGTAGTATTTGACAAAGAAACAGAGTTAATATTTGTAGAAGCTTTTGATTTTCTTCTCTTTTTTCTTAGTTTGATTTCTTCAACTTCATCCCTTGTTTTCAAATGTGCAGTTTTTTGAAAGGTTGATAACTGAGGTTCTGATTTAATATTATGAAGACTACAACTTAAAGATAAGTTTTCACATCTAAAACAATTTGTACCATCATTAATATAATTACAACGAGTTTTAGCTTTTCTGCACTGTTCACAAGCAATAGAAGCTCTTTGAAAATTATATTTTCTTTTACCTTTTTCTCTAGGCATTTCAGAAGATTCATGATACATTGAATTATTAGGGCCAGTCATATTATTTCTAGTATTATTTGAGATTGATAAATTTGAAAATTGATTATTTTTTGAATTTCTTGGAATTGAAGTGTTCGACATCATA
The DNA here is from genome assembly GCA_030560915.1 of Pichia sp. NRRL Y-12824. Taxonomy (NCBI): domain Eukaryota; kingdom Fungi; phylum Ascomycota; class Pichiomycetes; order Pichiales; family Pichiaceae; genus Pichia; species Pichia sp. NRRL Y-12824. The sequence goes on along the minus strand of JAKTWG010000040.1, from coordinate 58,306 downwards.
GATAAAAATAATTGATAATTTATGTATATTGTATGTTTTTGTATTGAAATTATCTATGAAATCTAAATTTAATTATTGACCGAGTTATAAGATTTTATTTGTATTGTATAGTTTTTATAATTGAATTAAATTGAATCGTGTGTGTTGTAGTTGCTTGTTGTATTGATATTTGTTAGCCTGTAAATTTTAGATTTATCAAATAAATTTTTCGTCAATGAAATTGTTGAACGAATAATAAAATGAAATAGATATGTTTATTAAGATAGAGTCAAATTAGTTCATCGAGTCAATAGGGTTTGTTGAAATAGAAAGTAAATGCTATAAAATTTGATAGTGAGGTGCGAAAAAAATAATGTATGTGGAAATGAAATTTAAGATGTAATTGATTTGCCTTTTGAATATTGAACTAAGTAAGTGTTGTTATGGTTTCTCTACAGAGAACAGTTCGAGATAAATCTATGACAAAGAATAGAATGGGCCGAGAAAAAATCAATAGAGTAGAGCACCAGGAAGTGTTGTGTGTCTATGTTAAGTATCAGCTAGGATAATAAAGATGTATTGTAGACAGCGTGCCGGACTTTAACGTAATCGGGGGTTGTGTGCGTAGCGGGAAAGCTGTAGCAACTAAGGACCGAGATGCAATGAAGAAGGACGGGAAAACAGGGAACAGGGAACAGGGAAACAAGCAAACAGACAAACAGACAACAAGTCAGTGGTGAAAGATCCCCAGGGACTGCTCTTGAAAGAAAGAACAAGACGTTAAGGACAGCACGAGCCGTTCGGGGGCGAATATAGCGGAAGGGTAAGCGCAGAGTGAGAGAGTGAGAGAGAGTGCGAGAGAGAGAGTGAGAGAAGAACGAGAAAAGAGAGAGAGAAAAGAGAAGGAAATTTTTTTTTGGATCTTTGAGTTTTTCACTCTCTTTTCTTGATAAAGGAATCACACTGTTTGGGCGATTTTGTCTGTTTTTCCCACCCTTTCTTCACGCCGTTTGCAACACACATAATGTCTGACTCTAGACCCGCTAAGAAATCCAAGACCAAACATTCCATTTCAGAATTAGAAGCAGAACAAGCCGAAGCAGAACTTTTAGCTCATCCACATCCAAAAGAAGATAATACTTTACACTTTCATGACGGTGGTGAATTCAATTTAGAAAAACGTCATAAAACAACGCCCGAATATGCTGAAAAGTTATCTTCAGCAGTTAAGAATCCATTTACTGGTGATGCTTTTTCTGATAAGTATTTTAATATCTTGAAAGTCCGTCATGATTTACCAATTTACCAACAGCGTAAAGATTTTCTTGAAATGTTTCATTCTACTCAAATTATGGTTTTAGTTGGTGAAACCGGTTCTGGTAAGACTACTCAAGTTCCTCAATTTGTATTATTTGATGATATGCCTCATTTAGTTGGTAAACAAGTCGCATGTACTCAACCTCGACGTGTTGCTGCAATGTCTGTTGCTGCAAGAGTTGCTGATGAAATGGATGTTAAATTAGGTGAAGAAGTTGGTTATAATATTCGTTTTGAAAATATGACATCTAATAAAACTATTTTAAAATATATGACTGATGGTATGTTATTAAGAGAAGCAATGGAAGATAATGATTTAAATCGTTATTCATGTATTATACTTGATGAAGCCCATGAACGTACTTTAGCAACTGATATTTTAATGGGTTTGTTAAAAAAATTAAGTCAACGTAGAAAAGATTTAAAAATTATTATTATGTCTGCTACTTTAGATGCTGAAAAATTTCAAAATTATTTTCATAATGCACCACTTTTAGCAGTACCTGGTAGAACTTATCCAGTTGAAATTTATTATACAAAAGAATTTCAAAGAGATTATCTAGATGCTGCAATTCGTACAGTTTTACAGATTCATGCAACTGAAGATGAAGGTGATATATTAGTATTTTTAACAGGTGAAGAAGAAATTGAAGATGCAGTTAAAAAAATTTCAATGGAAGGTGATCAATTAGTTCGTGATGAAGGTTGTGGTCCATTAAAAGTTTATCCATTATATGGATCATTACCACCTCATCAACAACAAAAAATTTTTGAACCTGCACCTCAAGCTTTTAAAAAAGATGGTAGACCAGGTAGAAAAGTAATTGTTTCAACTAATATTGCAGAAACTTCTTTAACAATTGATGGAATTGTTTATGTTGTTGATCCAGGATTTTCAAAACAAAAGGTTTATAATCCACGTATTAGAGTTGAATCACTTTTAGTTTCACCAATTTCTAAAGCTTCAGCACAACAAAGAGCGGGTAGAGCAGGTCGTACAAGACCTGGTAAATGTTTTAGATTATATACAGAAGAAGCGTTTCAAAAAGAATTAATTGAACAATCATATCCTGAAGTTTTAAGATCTAATTTAGCAAATACTGTTTTAGAATTAAAAAAATTAAGTATTGATGATTTAGTTCATTTTGATTTTATGGATCCTCCAGCACCTGAAACGATGATGAGAGCATTAGAAGAATTAAATTATTTAACATGTATTGATGATGAGGGTAATTTAACATCATTAGGTAGATTAGCATCAGTTTTCCCATTAGATCCAATGTTAGCAGTTTTATTAATTGGATCACCAGCATTTAAATGTTCTGAAGAAATTTTAACAATTGTTTCAATGTTATCAGTTCCAACAATTTTTATTAGACCATCAGGTGAAGGTGCAAAAAGAGCAGCTGATGAATGTAAAAAATTATTTGCACATCCAGATGGTGATCATTTAACATTATTAAATGTTTTTCATTCATTTGAAAGTGATGAAAGTTATGAAATTGGTCAAAGAAAGTGGTGTATTCAAAATTTCCTTAATTATAGATCATTAAAATCTGCACAAAGTGTTCGTAAACAATTAAAAAGAATGATGGAATCTTATGATATTGAATTAATTGAAGGAAATTTTGAAAGTTTATCATATTATGATAATATTAGGAAAGCATTAGCAAATGGATTTTTTATGCAAGTTGCTAAAAAGAAAAGTTCAGGTAAAGGATATATTACAGTTAAAGATAGTCAAGATGTTTTATTACATCCAAGTACAGTTTTAGCACAACAAGATGAATGGGTTATTTATAATGAATTTGTACTTACATCAAAGAATTATATTAGAACGGTTACAAGTGTTAGACCTGAATGGTTAGTTGAATTTGCACCAGAATATTTTGAATTAGAAAATTTTCAACAAGATGATGTTAAAATGAGTTTAGCTAGAGTTCATGATAGGGTTAATAAGATGAAGAAGGTAAATAATTGATTTTAATATTATTATCAAGTAGATTATTTTATATAACTGTGTATATATGTAAAGAAGTAACATTATAAAAAGAGAAGAAAAAGGAAAGTTTAAGGGTATTAAGCCCATTCACCTAATGATAAAACTTTTTCAATACCTCTAACAACAGTTGGAGTATCTGGGAAAGCAAAATCTTCTAAAGTTTTAGCATAAGGAGTTGGGACTTCACAACCAGTAACTCTTTCAATTGGAGCATCTAAATAATCAAAAGCTTCAGATTCCATAACTTGAGCACAAATTTCAGAACCAACACCACATTGAGGGAAACCTGCTTCAACTGTAATTGCATGATTTGTTTTCTTAATTGATTCAAATATAGTATCTAAATCTAAAGGTTTAATTGATCTTAAATTAAGGACTTCAACATCAAGATTATATTTTTCTTTAATAACTTTAGCAGCTTCAAGACAGAAAATTAAATTTCTACTATGAGATATAACAGTAACATGTTTACCTTCACGTTCAATTTTAGCTTTACCAATTGGTAAAACATAATCAGATGATAATATTTCATCATTAACAGGGAAAGATTCACCATATAATAATTCATTTTCTAAGAAAACGACAGGATTTGGATCACGAATTGCAGCTTTTAATAAACCTTTTGCATCAGCAGCAGTAAAAGGGGATAAAACTTTCAGACCTGGGATTGCAGAATACCATGGGGCAAAATCTTGAGAATGTTGAGCTCCAACACCAGCAGCTGCACCATTTGGACCACGGAAAGTAATATTAACAGGCATTTTACCACCTGACATATAATAAGTTTTTGCAGCTGAATTAATAATTTGATCAATTGATTGCATTGCAAAATTGAAAGTCATGAATTCACAAATAGGTTTTAAACCTGAGAAAGCAGCACCGACACAAATACCGGTAAAACCCATTTCAGTAATTGGGGTATCAATGATTCTCTTTGGACCGAATTTGTCCAGTAAGCCTCTTGAGACTTTGTAAGCACCATTATACTGAGCAACTTCTTCACCCATAAGAAAGACATCAGGATCTCTGTCTAATTCTTCTTGCAAGGCCAAGTTCAAAGCGTCTCTGACGGTCATTAATTCGACGCCGTTTTCAACACGGGTCAATTCATGTTTGATGGAAGAAGAGGAGTGTAAGAATCTTCTAGCGGAGGATTGGCCAAGGGCGGCTCTGATAGACTTGGAGAACATTGTGTGAGAAGAGAGGAGCAGATACGACTGTTGGAGGAGGGCCGGAGGAGAAAGGGGGGAGAACTGGGAGAAAAGGGAGGAGGCCAGGACCGTTAAGAGCAGACCAGGGCAGACCAGACCAGGCAAACAGACACACCAGACAAACAGACACAGCACTATCAACACGCAGACGGCAAACGCAGCACCGACCGGTCACCAGCCCTCCGCGCGGGATGATGTGTAGTGTTGTGTTAGGTAGATGGGTAGGTAGATGGGTAGGTAGATGGGTAGGTAGATAGATAGGTAGATAGATAGGTAGATAGATAGGTAGATAGATAGGTAGATAGATAGGTAGATAGATAGGTAGATAGATAGGTAGATAGATAGGTAGATAGATAGGTAGATAGATAGGTAGATAGATAGGTAGATAGATAGGTAGATAGATAGGTAGCTATACACGGGGGGTGTGTGGTCCCAGCACTTGCCCGGCACCCTCTCAGTGCTCCAGACAGATGTTCACAAACTCTTCCAGACTGATCTCTCCGTCCTCGTCCAGATCAAACTCGTCGATCATCGCCGCCAACTCGTCGTCCGTCATGTTCTCTCCAAGCTCCTTCGCCACCCGTCGCAGATTCTTGAGACTGATCTTACCGGTGTGGTCATCGTCGAACAACGCAAACGCCCGTTTGATTTCTTCCACAGGGTCCCGTTCCACAATCTTTCCCGCAACGTATCTGTAAAAGTCATCGTAGCTGATCAGCTTTTTTCCATTGCTGTCATACTCCTCAATCACCTCCAACACCTGCTTCTTCGCCATGTCAAATCCTAGTGCACGCAATGCAACCTTCAACTCATGGTAATCCAAGTATCCGTCGTTGTTCATGTCAAACAACGTGAACGCTTCTCGAATCTCTTGTTTCTGCTCATTCAAAAGCTCCACCTTGGTCTGTCTGGCTCCTTTGTTCAATGACATGTCTGCTTTCGTTGTCTGTCCCCTACTTCTCTCTGCAATCTCTCCCGCCCCTTCAGTTCTCCACAACATGAAACAATTTCCCCTGGCAAAACAAACAAAAAAAAAACGCGTAGCTTGTTTTCAACACACAAAAAAGCTCAGCAAAGTTCAGTAAAGCTCAGCTCAGTAAAGCTCAGCAAAGCTCTATACTTCCTTCTCCTGGTTCTGTCCTAGTTTGTTATCCATCATATATGGACAACACACCCTTTCAAGAAACACATAGCACCTATCCCCCTATTGGGACATGGGTATCCCTCAACTTATCCAGCTCACATACCCAAATCGTGGGCACCGTTAAATTCAATGGCTCAACACATTTCGCAACTGGCAAGTGGCTCGGCTTGATTTTGGTTCCAGAATGCAGAAAATTTGCAAAGAATAACGGTATCGTACAGGGTAAACGTTATTTTTTACCCGATGATGACGTTGAAATTCCTAATTCCAATGTTAACTTTGGTCTTTTTGTTAGACCTGAAAAAGTCGATGTTTTATCCATACATGATTTAATATCTTTATCTGGCATATCTACAAATACAAAATTTCAATTACTTTCTTATAATAATAATGATTTAAAAATTCAATTATCCGATCTTAGTTCATCATTGGAAATGATTCAAGTTGAATATCAATGTTTATTGGATGAAAGAAACTCTTTACATGATCAATTAAAAGAGTTGACTATTAGTTACAATGCGCTAAAATCTTTAGAATCGTCTACTGATTTGAATGATGATCTCGATCTTCACTTAGAGAACAAAAAATTACAAATCACTTTAAATCAGTTAAATGAAGATTTTAAAAATAAAGAGTATACATACATAGAAAAAATTAATTCTTTAAAATCAGATTTAGTTTCGTTAGAAAAGAAATTTAATTCTAATACTTTAAATACTAATATAATTTCAGATTTGAATGAATCTGAAAGAATTATTGAAAGACTAACTTTAGAAAATACAAATTTAATTACTGAAATTGATCAATTGAATCTTAAAATTGAAGACTTACAAAATTCAATAGTTTCAAATAAAGATTTAAATTTATCTTTCGAAAAAACTGAAAAAAAACTTAATAAATTAGTTAATGAATTGCAATCAAATTTGAAAATTAAAGATACTAAACTAGAAAATGAAAAAATCAAATTAGAAAAGGCAAATAAAATTATTTCTGATTTTAATCATGAGAAAACTATGCAATCAAACGACTTTAAAGGTTTATATAAACTCTTATTATCTTCCTTTGACTTATCGTTTGATGAATATTTCTCCTTTATTTCCAACAACTTGATAGAAGATCACCCACACATCTTATATTTTTACAAATCTCTTTATCAATTAAAACATTTTACAAAAATAATACTTCAATATTGCACAAAAGATTTAAATAATCATAATAATTGGAACATTTTATTTTCGAAAATTTCATTTATTTTAAGTTTATTACCTTTTGACAATTCAAACCAATTATTACCTTATAAAGAAAATATAGAATCCATAAATAATTTAATCATGCATTGGATAGAACAAAATGACGAATCTAATGATTCTACCTTATTATTATCCTCATCATTTGTTGAACTATCTTTAGAACCAAATGATCCAAACTTACAGGATTATTTTGAAGAATCATTATTGAATCGTGAATTGTTAATTTATTATCTTAATAAAAATGAAAAATACAATGATTTATTTGATAAATTATTATTATTAAGGAATGATAATAAAGGTATTGACATTGAATCTATTGAATTATTTATTGATTCTGAAAATCCAGTGATTATACCTATAGAATTAACAAGATCTCCATTTTGGAAGTTGAATAAACAACCAAATGTGGTCTTAGATACAAAAAAATCAGATGAGTTACAAATGAAAATTCAAATATTACAGTCGAAATTAATAGACGTTAAAAAAACTCAACAGAATATTTTAAAATTGGAGAAGGATTTAAATAAACAAAAAGAAATTAAACTTGAACTGAAAAATGAACTCGAAAATGTTTTAAAAGAGGATAGCTTATTAAAAAATCAAATAAATGATTTGGAATCACGCCTTCAAAAATATGGATTGAATAATAATTTTTCAATACTTGATGAATTTGAAGTTTTAGAAAATAAAAAATTATTAAATACAATTGAGAAGCAAAGAAATTTAATTTTAAAATTATCATCATCAGATAAAAATGGGTATGATGTTGATGAATTGTTTAAAATTAAACCATTTAGTTCATCAATTCCCATCTCTAAATATAAACGAATTGATTCACTTTTTGAAATAAATACACATCCCATATCGTCTTCTGAAAATAATTTAAGTTATCAGCATCAACAACTTTTAGAATATCTAAATCTTTACTAAATACATGTACTTTTTTCTTTTTTATTTTTTCTTTTTCTTTTTTCTTTTTTTTCCCCCTTAAATTACAATTATTATTTCGTTACACTACACATTAAATTTTACAAAGCCACACTTTTTCTCCGTGGCCATTTTCTAGCTAAATCTATTTCTTCAGCAGGATAAACAACTTCCAAAACCCCTAAAATCAAAAAATCTGTAACTATACAAAGCACAAAGAGTAATCCCGCCCATGATCCTGAGTTATAAAATTTGATAAGTCTATTAATCAATGATGTATTTTCACGTTTATATACATCATCATAAACTTTCTCGGTTCTCCTAGCAACATCACCCCATCCATACATTGTTTTAATCTCTGAATGGAAACTTGAAGTATCAACTCGATTTTCCTTTAATTTAATAACCGCTTTATTAACTGATTCAACTAATGAATCTTCATCTGGATCTGCAAAAACAGTCATTTTACTAGGTAAAACTTCAGGTATACCTCCAACATTTGTAGTAACTACTAATAACCCACATGAAGCAGCTTCAACCAAAACAGTCCCAAAAGCTTCAGTTAATGAAGGATGTAAATAAATTTGACCTTGAACCATAACATCCCTAACTTGTTCATGTCTAATACTACCTATTAATTCAACTCTATCTTGTAATTGATAATGTTCACGCATTTGTTCAAGATCAATAAATTTAGGTCCATCTCCGGCAATTAAAAATCTAATATCTGAACGATCTGAACATAATCTTGGTATAATCGCAGTTAATAAATCTGCACCTTTATTTTGAAATAATCTGGATATAATCACAATAGTTATTTTATTTAATGAAGGACGTACTAAAGCAGGTTTAAAATCTTCATGAACAACAGCATTAGGAATAACACTAACCATTGATGGATTTAAATTGGCTCTAATGACTGTATTTTCTTTACATGTATGAGACACACAAATAACATGTCCTATATCAGTTAAAGTAAATTTTAATAATTTATTATGAATAATTGATGCAACATCTGCAAATCCAAACAATGAATGATCTGTAAAAACTGTCTTCAATCCCATAGTATTCGCATGAACTATACCTTCATGACATAATGATGAACAACTACCATGCCCATGAACAATATCAATAGCTTCTCTAATAAAAATCTGTCTTAATATCGGGAATGCCGGAAAGACTGCGGGAAATGTGGATTGACGATGAAACACAAGATATGGAAGATAATAAACTTTCAAACCATTAGTCAAAACACGTATCCCCTGTCGATCTCCATATGCATGTGTTATAATCACAACACTATGGTTTCTTGCAATCAAGTTTTGTGCAAGATGATATATGTGAAGCTCCACTCCTCCCGGCTGGGGATAGAAGAAGTCCGACACAAGGGCAATATTGTAATGGTTACGTTCTTCCGTCTCAGTGGCCATCCTCTTTGTTTAGAATCTCTTAATACACTCCAATTTCTGCCCAAGCTTCAACCGAAACATCCGTAGATAGCTAGCTCACTCTATAGAAATCTACACCTGTGTCGTTGTGTGTTTCGCACGCGGAGAAACCAATTCATGCTGATGTTTGTCTGTCTCACTGGCGGCTGCTGTTGCGGATGCTGTTATCGGGGCTGAGGCGGTCAGACTAACGAGGCGTTACTGTGATCGATAAACGATACATCAGCTCAACACGTGGTGAAACAGAAACAACTGTTGATATATAATTTTTTCGAAAAAAGAGCTTTTTATGAAACATTCATTCAATACAGTATAAAACTAATATTACAAATCCGACATCTTTAAGAAAGAGCCTTAATAACAATAGACAATAGAATTGGAAATAAAATGGCACCAAATAATAACTATGTTGAGTTACCGATGAGTGGGTCATCTACAGATTTACCTTCTTCATCTTTTCCACAAACTTCACAACATGAAGATATTGGAACCACGCTAAATATAGATTCTGAAGAACCATCAGATCTTCCACCAGCATATGAACCACCATCTTCATTTGAAGAGTTTGATATTGAGGAAAATTTAGATCATACGAATTCAGCATCAAGTATTCGTTCAAAAGCAGGAATGTTTGCAGACTCATTTAATAGACGAATTGTTCAACCTATTAATAATGCATTAGATCCAGTTTATCAATTGTACTGTTATGCAAATGCAAGATTCGAATATATGGTTTCAAAAATGGGAAATCCTTTAATTGTAAAGAGAATGTTATACATTGTATTTGTTGCACTCATTTTATATATTGCTTCACTTTCAGGAATAAATTCAGATAGTGTTGTTGGCTCACATTCTGATTTTACGGATCCGAATAAATTATTTGAATTTATTGAACTGTCTGTTGACCAAAGAAGGTTAGAGGAAAATTTGGAGTATTTATCTTCAATGCCTCATTTGTCAGGTACAACTGGGGACTTAGCTTTAGCTAGATATTTTGAACAATTGGTTGTTCAGAGTCGATTGGATATGAATCCTGATATTATTTATGAAACTTATACAAACTATCCTTTGGATCCAAAGGTTCAATTACTAAATAATGATGAAATTTTACTTGATTGTGATTTAAAAGAATCTTTAGATGATAATATTGAAAATGATTTTTACAAATTGGCTTTTAATCCAGGTTCAAAAGATATGACTTCAAAAGGTAAGCTTATTTATGCTAATTATGGTACTTTAACAGATTATAAGTTACTTGAAAAAAAATCAATTGATGTCAAAGGTTCAATTTTATTAATTAAATATGGTGGTATTTATCCAGCTTATAAAAAACTAAAGTATGCTCAAGATAAAGGGGCAGTTGGTGTATTATTCATTAGTGATCCTGAAATGGATAAATATTATTCCCTTGATTCCCTTCAAAGAGAACCTGTTGCATTTACTGATAAATATCCAGGGAATATGTTAGCACCTGGTAATTCCGCAGGTATTTTTATTGAACATGATGGTGATGTTGAAGAAAAATTAAGAAATTCTGGTACTATGCCTTCAATTCCTTCATTACCTATCAAATGGAAAGATTTTATTACAATTATGGATAAACTTTCAGATCAAGGTTCAAGAATTGAAGAATGGGATGTTCAAATTAATGCTATTAAAATTCCAATTTGGACAGGTGGAAATTATGATATTTTACTTCAAAATAGCTTGAGTCAAAGGCCTTATAAAGAATCATGGAATGTTGCTGGTAAATTAAGAGGTTCAGAACAAGATACGTTTGCAATTGTTATTGGTGCATCAAGAGATACATTATGTTACGGAGCCATGGAAAATTCTGGATCTGCAATTTTATTAGAACTAATTAATATTTTTAGTGCAATGTCATCATCATTATTTTGGCGTCCTTTAAGAACAATTTATTTTGTCTCATTTGCAGGTTCAAAATATAATTTAGCAGGTTCAACACATTTTGCAATGAAAAATCAAGATTTTCTCAAAAGAGATGTTTATGCATATATTGATTTAGATGATATTATTCAAGGAAATAATTTAGAAATTTCAGCTGATCCATTATTTCAAATATTAGTTAAAAATTCAATTAATACTATGTTGAATTCAAACTCAACATTTTCAGAAGTTAATTTTGATTCACTAAAGGAAATTGATTATCAATTAAACCCATTATCAAATTCTTTCCCTATGATTGAACATCATAATGTTGGTGGTATCTCTGTTAAATTAGCAGATACTGATGATAGTTCAAAATCTAATTCAGGTAGTAGTTTCAATACCCCACATTATCCAAAAAATTCTTGTTTAGATACATTTGAAAATTTTAAGAATAAGGAAATAGATCCAGATATGTCAAAACATGCATTTATGACTAAATTAGTCGCATCAATTATAGTCAGACTTGCAGATACACCTATTTTACCATATGATATTCGTACAATGTTTGATATTCTAAATCAAAATATTGAAGAATTGGAAAAGTATTCAAGATTAAGAAATGCTTCATTAGATTTTCAAGCCATGGATGATTTGTTAAATAGATTAACTTTTATCTCTGAACAAAATGAAGCATTTGTAAGAACATGGAATGATATTTGTGATGATGGTTATGGATCTGAACCCAATTTATTAAGTGTTAACAGATGGGATTGGAATGCGAAATTATTGTTAATGATTAAAGTAATGATTAATATGGATGGTACGTTTGAACGTCCTTGGAATTATAATGTTTTATATGGTACAGAAATAGAACCTGAATTAAGACATGAAATTGATAGTAATGATGAGAACGAAGAAATTATCTTGAAGAATGGATTACCTGGAGTTTGGGATGCAATTAATAAAAACGATTGGGAAAACGCACAAAATCAAATTAATGTTATCGTTGATGCGTTAGATCGTTGTTTGAGATTATTTCAGTATGAATAATTGAATTATGTTATTGAAATGTCATATCTAATTGGGCGCTTTTACAAATTTATAAAGAGATTATTATTTTTTTTATTTTGAAAAATTTTATAGTTTTTTTTATTTCATTTTTTATATAATTATGATACAGTTGTTCAACAATTTAGAATCTTGCAATGATGGTATCAAGAGTTGATCTAACATCTGCAAATTTGTCTATAACATTTTTCTTTATCAATTCATTTTTACCTAATATATCAACTAAATCACAAACTGATAAGACAAATTTAAGTGATTTTAATGATTGTTTTGATGGATCGTCAATGATTGAATTGAAAACAGATAAATTATTTTCAAGTTTAGATTTAAAAGAATCTGTGGATTCAGAAAGATGGGAAGTTTCAAAGGTTTTTTCAACAATTAAACCAGCAATTGTATTTGGTAATGATTTTCTAAACGGAATTTCAGAAGCTAATGAGCACCATTCATCATGATCACGATTGAATTTGTCAATATCATTTTTATTAGTAAATAAAAGCACTAATATATTAACGGTTATAAAGTCTTTAATTTCTGAATGAAGTGCATTCATAATAGAATTAAAATGAAGTAATGAACGCGATACTGGACCTTTATAATCAAAAAATTTTAAATTATTAATTTTGTTTAATGAAGCAAATTTTGAAATTAAATTTAAAGTTGATAAATTTTCAACTTTATCTTTTAAATTATCTAAATCTGATGATTTGGATAATAATTCTAAATCTAAATCTTGCAATCTTTGAAAAAATGCAAATAATAATAAAGTTGTTTCAAAATTTACATTATATTTTTTAATATATTCAGTCAATGCTAAACCCCATTTTGATAATTTAAAAGTTTTCTTTTCATCAACAACAACGAATTGATAGTTTGATAAAGTCCTTAATAAAGAAGTTGAAATTATTTCATGATTGGTTGATAAACTTATAAAACCAGGTTGAAAATTAGTAACTGTTGATTCTTCTAAAAATGTATCATTTAAATTAATTAAAATTGATGCAAGATCAAAAGATTTTGCAGTTGTATGTCTAACAATTAAGTTTGCAGTATCACTTAAAGAAACTGATTTGAAATCTAAACCATGTAAAACAGTAGTATTTGAATAATAAGTTCTTAAAACAACTTTTCTATTTTGATAATATCTATGTAATTTACTTGTAAATAAATGAAACAAGTTTTCTTTCATTTTCATTGATGAATTACCGACAACTATTTTTTCATAAATTGGATCATTAGTCATATCTAAAGGTAATCTTTCAACATAATTTAAAGTTGTAAAAGATTCAATCAATTTGAAAATACTTAAACCAATTGATTGATAAAAATAAAGTTCATCAGGGAAATGATTACCGAAAACTTCGATTAATTTAGAAGGTAATTTTTTACCATCTAAATCCTTAATAAAAGAAGTTGAAGATGGATTGACTGAACTAAATAAAGGTTCATTACCTTCAATTGTTAAAGATTCAACTCGACCATTAATTTTTAAAACAGGACAAAAATCTAAAATTGTACAACCATAAATTAAATTATTAAGTTTATCAGCATCATTTGTTGAAGAAGATAAAGTTGCATAAGCATTAAAAGTATTATTATGAGTATTTTGAAGTAAATTAATGAAAGATGAATTTGGACCGGAAATTAATTGAAATGGTTGGAAAATATTACCAACACACATTGAAATATCTCTAAATTGTTTAAAGTCTAAATTTAAATCATTCAAAAATTGTTTATTGTCTAAATAATGGAAAAATTTAGAATCAAAATCAATATTGATAATAAAATTATCCAAATTTTTCAATAATAAAGAATCATTTGACGAAAAAATACAATTGATAACACCGGATTTTAACATATAAAATAATTGATGATGTTGAAGAAAAGGACTAATTAAATATTCCAAATCATTATCTTGTAAAATAAGTAATAATTGATCCAATAAAGATCTCAAAAGGAAAGGATTATCTAAATCTCTAAATGAGATATCAGAAGTAGAATTTGATTTTTTAGAATCCCATAATTGTTTTAAATGTTTTTCATATGGTAATTCAGATTGTTCAATATAAGATAATTGAGTGATTGGCTTGACACCTGGAAAAACATAAATTGGTTTAATTCCATAGGATTCAAAAACAGCAACATCTGTAAGAATTTTATTCTTTAAAGAAAGTGGGAAACCACCAGTTGCTTCGAAAGTAGAATCGATATGTGGCGCCAGTATTGTAGAGATGTAGTGTTGGACATCGATACCAAGAACTGCGTTTCTCAAAGCGTCCAGAGAAAGTGCTTCTGCATTATAATCCATGGATCTAACCGGCATGGCGTTAATGTCTCTTCTGCTCTTGCTGAATTCTTTTATAGCAAGGGGGTGGCAATGTCTCCGAGATCGCCAGTCAGTCTTTGTGCTCAACATATATTCAACTAAAAGAGAAAAAAGAGAGAGCCAAAAAGAAAAAACACCAGCGGAATCACGTGATCGAAGGATAGTTGGATTACACATTGGTTACTATACAATTGGGGGTATTCAGGTTATATATTGTTATTGGCTGATCACAATCAGTATCTGATAGTCATGTCCGGGTCGCTCAAAAAGTAGCCGTCCTTTTTCTCTGGAAGGACAGACACAACAAGACGGGCAACATCGAGAGACGCAACGGCGATTTGTAATCTTTTTACAATCAAACCAGTTGACACTTCTTTCCATCTTTTCGTACACCAGTCATCGGCGCTTTCCCTTTTTCTTTTTCTGTCAAAAGTCTCATAGTATTCGCTATAGACTATTTCTTTACTTTCTGGTTTTTGTTGGATAAAATTAGATCCTAATAGTGCAATGTCTTGCAAGGGTTTAAGATGTCTTGCAGCCTCTTGTCTTCTCTTGTAACTTGCGGCAACTTCTTCGTCATTAGGATATAAGATGAGGTCACAGAAATGTAGATCAAAATCAAAAATTACCGTATTTACTGCAGTAACAAAGTCTTGGATAAGATATTCATTGTAACCATCTATAGTATGAAAGGAAGCAAATCTAATACGAATCCAATCGCTTAAAGGTCTCTTCAAAGAATTCAACGAAACGCCTTTAGCAACAATATTAGCAGCATCTTTGTCATATATGAATTGTTCGATTTGATACTCACTTGCAAAAACATCATGAAAAATATCCACAATATCTTCAATTTTAGCTGAAGTACCCTTCAATGCCTTTTCAAGAAAATCCAAAAGCTCTTGCCATCTTGTGATGTCTATTTTATATCTCACTTTTTTGAATAAATATTCTGCCAAAGTAACAGTGTGCCGTTCAACTAATTTAACTTTCGGTTCTACCGAACTGATCTTGACTGTGAGAACAGAAGCGGCTTTTCGTTCCCCCCGTATCACTGCTTTAATTCTGTCGTCCTCTTCTTTTTTACGCTGCAGCTCCCGTAAGCATTCCGCAGTGCTCTGACCGTCGTATTTAGCACACATTGTTTGATATTTAAGATAAGATAAGGTGATAGCAGTTCAAAACGCTAAAGAATAAGCCTCCCGGAGAAGAAGTGTCAAACGATTAGAATTGACGAGGGCGATTTTGTGGAGGGCGAAACACGTGGAATTTATACTTGGGCCAGGTTTGGCTGGGCTTGGCTGGGTTTGGCTGGGTTTGACTGTGTTTTCTGCTGTTTTCTGCCAACACATCTGCTGACTGACTGGTCATCAAGGGACTGGTTAAACTAAACAACACACGGGGTAACGGAAACTATGAATCTGAGACAAATTGGGCTGGCATTTATGCTGCTATTTCAGTGGACACTGGCAATCTCATACGAAGAAGCCCTTCAAAGGACCGCAGCTGACGGTTTACTTCATATTACAGAGAAAGACTACAGACAGCTTATTAAGAACGAGAACTATGGGTTTGCCATCTTTCTTACTGCAGAGGATCCTCGTGTGGGATGCACTCTCTGTCATCAATTTGGACCACAATACAAAGCAATTGCTCATCAATATAGTGAAAATTTGAAAAATCCTGAAAGTGAAATGTATAATCCAATCGACAGCAAAGATGATAAATCAAGAATAATTTTTGCATATTCTGATTACTTAAGTGCAAGATCTTATTTTGAAGCACTTGGTTTAACTTCTGTTCCAAGATTACTTTATTATGAGCCGGGTAAAGGCCCTCAGTTAATATCTTTTACTAATGAATTCTCTTTCTTAACAGTTGAAAACACTGATGGTTTTACAAGATGGATTACTCAAAATGTTCCAGGTTTGGAATTGGAATTTCTTAAAGTTCAACCACCTGCTTCAAAATCAATGCTTTTCACATTAATTGCAATTTTAATTATATCAATTGTCGTATTTTACAATTTTAAATCTTCTATTTTAAAAGTTGTTCAAAATAAAACTTTATGGGAATTTTTTTCTTTAGGTCTAATTATTTTGTTTATTTCTGGTCATATGTATAACCAGATTAGAAACTCAGATACTTATAAACAAGATAAAAACGGTAACACCATTTATTTTGCACCTGGTCATAATTTACAATTTGCTGCAGAAACTCAAATTATTTCAATAGTTTATGGTACACTCACAGCATGTTTATTTGCAGTAATTAAAATCTTACCAAATTTGAAAAATTCAACCACAAAGACATTTGCAACCGCTATTATATGTACTCTTATGTTTTTACTTTACAGTTACATTCTTGAAGTTTATCATGTTAAATCTCCAACTTACCCATTCCATCTTTGGAGTGCATTCTTGACTAAATAAACTTTATTGAATTTAATTTATACAAATATGCATGCATACGTTTATAAAAGTTAAATTATAATTATTATTGATCTATTCCAGCTTCTATTCGACTGATTCTGTCCTCTACAGAATTAAGAATCTTTTCAATGCTCCGTATTTTCTTTTTTAATGTAATCAAACGTTCCAAATATGCTTTCAAATCACACTCGCTTTCAATATCACTATGATCTATTCGTATTCCTTCTTCAATAATGTCAACATCATTCTTTTTATCATTAATTTTGTTTTCGGTATCTAAAACAATCTGTTCTTTTAAGGGAAAACTACCCGACCGTAGATTGTTTGCCGTTTCCATAAGCGTATTCTCCATCTTATAAAGTATCGCATGTAATATCATTTGTGATTCGTATAACGATTTCAAATTTAAATTTAATAGTTCCAATGGTGTTTCAAGAACTGACTGCACCGTTAATTCAATAGGATGCACATCACCTGTATCATTTGTTGCAGACATATTGCATAGAGAAGCTACCAAGTCTATCTTTCCCCCCGGGAAAACAGTCCCCATCAATCTGTATTAGAGGTTTGTTCATGGAAATCGTCGCACAAAGCCAACAACAAACCCCACAAAATCATGTTATGGCCTTGAAACTTTACTCTTCCTTTTTTTTTTGGTCTGTATAAATCAGTATTGCTGCTTGCAATTGAAGAAGCATACAATGTTACGCTGTATAATACAGAAAAAAAGATTTTATGCTACTTTGCCTAATACAAAACCTCTTTTGATGGACATTCTCCCATCTAAAAAAATTATATCACGTTTACTTTTTGATTATGATGCACGTTACAATTTCCAAAAATACCTCCCTGTTATTGAGTCGATTTATGAAATTAAACCAAATAAATCTCCAGAAATTCCAGAAAAGTTTAAAGGTAACGATTTATTGATTTTTCAACGTGTTCTTGCTCAAATAAGAAAACAAACACACACAATTAATCCATTATTATTAAAACTTGAAAATGATTTAATAGAATATGCAGCTGAAAGAGGTTCAAGGGATGCTTTATGTACTTTATCATTTATGGCATTAGATGAAAAGGGTGAAGGATGGACAGAGGATGATAGAACTACAGCTAAAGGTTATATTAAACAATTAATGGAAATGGAACATCCATTGGCATTTAAATTAGCAGCTGATAGAGAATTGAAAGGATTTACAAATTCTTTAGAACAAAAAATGAAAAATGAAACAGAATCAAAAGAAGAGTTAATTGAAGATTCAACTTCAGATCTTACCCCAACATCTGATTTATCATTTTCAAATATTACATCATCTCCGAAACAGTTAGGTAGAGCAATTTCATTATATGAACATTTTCTTAAATTAGATTCAAAATCAACAGTTGCAGCTGCGGCTCATCGAAGTTTAGGAATGATTTATTTTAGAACTCAAGAATTGGTCAAATCACATGATCATTTCAAACATGCTGTTCACCTTGCACCTGTATCTGAAAACACACAAGCACATTATTTTCTTGGTTTATTAAATGAAATTGATCCAATAAGAGCAAGATATCACTTTCAAATGGCTGCAAGCGAAGGATTTAGGGAATCCTTTGCTAATTTAGGATATTTGGAGCTGAATGTTTTTAATGAATTAAATAAAGCAAAGGAATGGTTTGCATTAGGTGCAGAATTAGGTGTTCCTGAATGTGTTGTTGGTTTATTTGATGTTGCATGTCGCAGGAATGATTGGGTTAAGGCAAAAAATATTATTGAAAAGGCAGAAAGACAGGGTTTAAGTGAGTTATTAAGAAAGTTCCGTAAAGATAGTGTTGAAAAAGTGGAATTGAAATCAATTATTGACAAGAATGAGGAAACTGTGGAAAATATATCAATCAATGGAACTAATAATAAAAATGATAATAAACCTCATAATTCGAGATGGGATTTATAAATTTTAACGTGCACAATGTATTTATATACATTGATGATAATGAATATACTCTATAAAACAATTACTTTATACAAATTTAAGTATTAACAACTTACCTTCTCTACGAGAATCCCAATGTCCAGGAGCATTCCATAAACTTTCAACAATTTTATAATGTTGACCAAGATAATTTCTTACTTCATCATCATTATCCCATAAAGTTTCAAACATGATAATATAATTTGGCCATTGATGAGGCCACTGTGAAATTGTGGGTTCTTTACTATCTAAATTCATAACTGATGGGAAATTGGATCTAATAAAAGATATTGGATTTTCATAAAAATAGTCAGATTCGTCCATGTATGTTTCAACACTATCACCAGAAAGAACATTTTGAGCTAATGGTGGTTCACATGTTAAAAACCAGATATTGGCTTTCTCTTCAGGTAAATGGAAATGTGATTGAAATGGTGTTGAATGACAGGGTGTTAAAAATCCTATATTTATTGGTAAATCTGACGAATCTTCTAACACCCGTTCACGTATGACAGTAGGTATCTGTAACTCTCCAATTTCATGGTATTGTGTAAAATAATATGCTAACAATGTAGAAAGTAGTATTGTGATAAAACATATTATTTTTATTAATCTTGTTGATACTTTTGTTGAGACTTTAAAAATTCCAAATGCTGAATAAATTAATAATATAGGCATCAACGGATAAATAAACCTAAACTCTTTATGCGGAATTAGTGTGAAAATTGAAAGATAAAAAACAAGCAAGCCTTTAGAATCAGACCAAGGTGTGGAAAATATTCCATAAATAAAAAATGGAAGATAGTTTAATAAAAGAATGGGTATAGCTTGAAAAAAGTAAAAATCTAAACGTGAAACACCATAGAATGAAGATAAATTATCAAAAACATTAAAGTTGAAAAAATTAAGTAAAGGAATTTTGAATGATGAGTAAAAGAAAAAATTTAGCATTCCATCAAGGAATAAAACAACCAATCCAATTAGTACTGAACGTAAAACGTATTTTGGACTATTAATAAATGTTTTTGGTAAGTAAAATAGCCACACTATTGCATTTGTAGGACGTATTAAACATGATAATGCGGCGATAATAAGACATTTCACTGTTTGATGAACTTGAAGAAAATATAATGCGACAATAGTCAATGATAATTCTATTGAATTTGCAAACGATCTACACCAACAATACCAGTTCCAAGCAGAAAATAAACTTAAGTATGTAACCAGCTTGGCCATCCTTTCATTTTTAAATTTTTCTTCAATGAAATAAAACAAATAATAATCTCCAATTGCGGCAATTACCGCATTGACAATTTTCGGAGCTGCCAACAAATAGGTATAAGGTAAATTAAAATAATTTACTAGCCAATACGGGAACATATATATTAAAGGATGCAAATACGACCTCAATCCTAATTCCCATTCCCATGTCAAATAACCGTACCCAAAAACTGCTCTATGTGCAGGTTCCAAAGCTTGCCAGTACTCGTCAGCCTGAAAGAATGTGTTTATAGTTAACGCATTCAATAACCTCCACGTAAAAATCAGACCCCAAGAGGGCACCGCCGCCTTATCTAACCAATAATCCAACCATAACAATCCTGAATGATTCTGTGCTATCTTCTGGACCATAATTGATCTCCAATGACTTCTCCTTCCTGCAATATCAGCCTTCTCCACCCAACCTTGCCTGGCCGATATTAAACACATGCCAAATTGTTTATCTCGCTTTTTATTTTTTACTTTTTCTCATCTTTTCCTTTCCTCTTCTTTTCTTCTTCAACGGTTGTTTTTGTTTTCTTACAGGTCACTTAATCTCTGTGCAAATAAATACAATAAAAGTTAGCGGTCAACAATGCCCGATAACGCATTGCACAGCGCTGGTAACGACACAACATACACCAATGCAGGCGGTTCGCTTTCAGACTCCCATTTCTCAGAATCAAATACATCACTCACCATATCGTCGATTAACGCAAATGCTCAGCATCAAAAAAGGGGTGTGATGGAACCTATCCCAAGTAATTCTGTCGACAACAGAACTAACACATACCCATACAATAACAGAATTAACATCGATACCGATAAGAAACAAAAATTGGGGCTAGACTCTTGTTCTTTTGCGGAGAGTTCATTTTCAACACCGATAATAACATCGCCACGAAATTCTATATTTAAGGGAGACTATTCAAATGATAAAAACCAAATATTGGATGATCTTTATACAACACCACAATCCAATATTTTTGATATTGCTTATGATTTTCCCGACACACCTATCACCCCAATATCAGCTGAATTCTACGATCCCAATAAGGTTGGATCAATTACAAGAACTACCAATCCCAATACTACATTAAAGTATCCTTTGAATGATATCCAGTTGAAAAAATTTGTGTTAACTCCAAGTATATTTAAATTAACGCTAGATGATAGAATAGGGAAAGGAGGAAATGCTTATGTTTATTCATGTGAATTGTCTACAGTTGAATCAACAGGCACGTCTTTTAATGTTGCCGTTAAGATACCCATTTCCAAAAACAAAATAAAATATATTGTTCAAGAAAGTAAATTTGCAATGAAATTAAGAGAATACCAGAATGAATGGTTCAAAACCGAAAATAGATTCTATCCATTTATAGATTGTTATGGAGTATATTATTTAAATAAGGAACAATTTCCAATTTTTAGAACAAAAGAAGCATACCCATGTTTAGTAATGAAAAAGATGACATCAGGATTAACGGAATACATTAAAATGAAATCACAGGAAAACATAGGAACAACTAATACTAAACTTCCTTTGATGTTATGGTGGAAACTTTGCCAAACATTATTAGATGCTTTAGTGATATTAAAAAAATTGAATTGTGTACATTGTGACTTGAAAACTGACAACATTATGGTATTAAACTACAATAATAATGATGAAAATAATTATTTAGAAGATACACTATTTAAAGTGATTGATTTCTCTTCCGCATGTGAAATTGAGAAAATGACTAAATGTCCGGATATGACACTTCAGTATACAGCACCTGAACTTCTGGCTTTTGGTAATAAACGTGTGCCTAATTTCCAAAGTGATCTTTTTAGTGCAGGTCTGATTCTTTTGGAAGCCGCTACAGGATCCAAACCATATGCAACAGCAGGATATGATCATTTCTACTTGTTGACTGTTATCAAGGAAGGAAGGGTTCTGGATTGGCTTTCTCCGGAAGACCGAAACGTGCTGAACGCTCACAGAGAGGTGAAGAGGGTGTTGGAGATAATGCTCGTGGAAAGGGCCACTGTAGAAGGCATTGCGGAACATATACAGACTCTATAGAACATAATTAATTCAATACAACACGAAAAATGAAAACCGTACAGAGTAGACTTTAATAGGAAAAATTAAAGTGCAAACTGAGCGACAGATTGTTAAAGTTGAAGTTGGTTCTGGTGTTGTTGATTTTGGTCTTGTCGTGGTGGTGACACTCCTGCCTTCTGTCACAGATAACCGTCGGAGACACTCAAGCCACTTCATCTTTATTTGTTAGCAGTGTCATACTAATACAAATGTCTTCGGCCGCTCAAAACATTGCGTCCGAGTCACAGCAACCCATCAACCAATTTCAAACTGCTCCAATAATGACTACACCTACTAATCAACAGTCAGGATCGGGATTGGTTTCCGCAAAAAAAAAGACTACTCCTGCTAAAGATCTAGCAACAAACGCAAATATACATAATACACTTGAACAGTCCAAGACTTCATCTGCAGATATGTTAAAGATGGATGCAACAAATCCTCCTGCAAATGCTCAATCCAAAACAGATCATAATTCCGCAAATAATGAACTTTCAAAAATTCAAGCGACCACTAATGGCCTTTCAACCGAAACTTTTGATATCAATGAAATAAATACTATACAAAACAATGGTGTTTCGTTGAATCAACAAACACAGTCAGAAATCAATAATATTTTATCTGAATTTCCCGAAGAGATAGTTAATGATAAAATTAAATCAATTAGACTTGAAGAGGAAACAGAAACTGTCCATTTACATTCATCTCCGAATGATTCAATGACTAAAACTAAACATTTTGATATACCGCATGATGATAGCATAAACGATAGCAGTACAGCGATTTCCTCAATTAATGCAAATACTTCACAAACGCAAATACAACAACATCAACAACATCCAAAAGAAGAAGACTCACAACACCAAAAAATTCAAGCTTATGCAATGTTAGATTTTGACTCATTTACCTTTTATGTTCAAACAATGCAAATTCTTTTAGGGAGAATGGTTGAAGGTGACTCATTGACCGATGCATTAGATATTCACTTAGGAAACCAAAAGGCAATTTCTAGAAGACATGCTAAAATATTTTATAATTTTGGTAATCAGCGATTTGAATTAAGTGTTTTAGGAAGAAACGGTGCTTTTGTTGATGGAAATTTTGTTGAAAAGGGTGTCACTGTACCTTTAACCGATGGAACTAAAATTCAAATAGGAGAAACGGAGTTTGCATTTGTTTTACCTAATAAAGAAGTAGAAAAACTTAAAAAACCTGAAAAGAATTTAGAAAAGGAGCCTGAAAAGATAAAAGATAATGAAAAAGATTATCATATTGAAAACTTGGATAGTTTAGTTGCTAATTTCGATGAAATTAAGAAAGATATTCAAGCTGATAAAATATTACTGTCCAAAGATCCGAAAGTATTAGATATAGTTTTTGATCCAGATAATGAAAAACAACGTGAAATAGAAATTGAAAAAGAAATTGGTAGAGTTTTAGCACGAGAACATAGTGAACAAGCTACTGAATTGGAAGAATCAAATGAAAACAAAAATGAGTCCAAATCAAAGAAGAAATCTACATCTAAGTCTAAAGCCAAAACAGCAACAACAGAAGGTGATGTTGGAGGCGATGCAAGCAAAACAGATAAAGTAAAACCTAAACCCAAAAGACAACCTAAAGCTAAAAAGAAAATTTACACACTTGAAGAAATTCCTGAAGAATATAGAGCAAAACCGAATCTTCCATATTCTATTATGATAACGGATTGTTTACGAAAAAAGGGTACAGAAAGAGGTATGTCACTGTCTGAAATTTATAAAGGAATACAAGACTTATACCCATATTACTTTTATTGTGCAGATGGATGGCAAAGCAGTGTTAGACATAATTTGTCATTGAATAAATCTTTTAGAAAGATTTCAAAGGAGGGTAAAGGTTGGTTATGGGGTGTTAATGAAGAAGTTATAGCAGAAAAGGATAGAATAAGACAGAAACAGTTAGAAAATGCCAAGGCTAAAGGTAAAGCATTGCCCAAACCTGTACCAAAACCACTTCCACAAAACATCCATATTCATCCGACACTAAACTCAAAACCTTTAACTACAACTTCTAGTTCAACTAATGTACCAATTAAAATGTCCAATTATGATTCAAATATAAAAAAACAGTTACAACCCAATGAAATAATGCCTTCGAATACAAAACCAAGTACTACCAATAATAAGGTGATTAAACCATCCGCCGCCAACAACACTAAATCCGATTCAAATAATGCCACTAATAATATGTCTGCAAACACAAAGAAAGCGTTAGCATATTTACAAAAAGAATTAATTTCATTAACCAAATCAAGAAAAATGTATGATAGAGCAACATCAACTGAAATTCTTACCAAAGCGTTAGCAATGACTATATCTCAAGTTGATCAAGCTGCAAAAAATTTTGCAATAAAAGGTTTCCCACTTGTAACTTTAATTGATAAAAACCCAGGTCATGTTACAAAGATTTTAACAGCTGCACTAAATGCTGCAACATTACAAGTCTGTAAACAAAAAAATTTAACACCTCATTTGCCATCAAAAAATACTCCTAGTGCATCATCCACACCAGCTTTACAACCTAAATCGACCAGTGTAATAACTAAAACGCTAACAGAACCACAACAACATCAACGATCATCAAGTACAACTGCATCCTCCTCAACGTCCACCATTGCATCATCTACTACAACATCAAAAAACTCTATTGCTGTCAAAAAAGAATTTGATAATCAAAAATCAATTGCTTCAAATCTATCACAATCCAATGGTCCAATCCAACATATTAAACAAGAACAAGAAGTTATTAATGGTCCAAAATTTCATAAATCCACGCCTATGAACACATCACAACCATCATTTCCAGTTAATGAACAAATTCAAGCAGCTGCACAAAACGTCAGAGAGACACAACCATCACAGATTACATCCCCAGCAAAACCAAACACTGGACCTATAGTTTATCAATTTTCCAAGAATGCAAACAAACCACAATTTAAAGCAGCGGCGCCAATGAAACCGTCGTTTATGCCATCAGTTAGACCAATTGGTGGATCATCTATAGCTAGTATGAAACCAGTGAAACTTGGTGGAACGAACACAGGTGTCGGATTAATGAAACCTCAATTTTATGCAAAAAGTAAAACCGCAAACGAATCATCTAAAACGCCAAGTGGTAATAATTCTGATGTTCAAGTGAAAGAGGAAAATAATGATGATTATGCGATTCGTCAAAGTATTGCCAAGTTTGTGAAACCTACAACAAATGCAATTGTTACTATATCTTCATCTGCATCTACGGTGGTTACACCAGTGATGGACGTTGAAAGTCCTACTGTTTCTCAACCACTTTCTGTTGAAAATACAACTGAAGAAAGTGCTACTGACATAAATTCTAAGGAAGTTGAAAACAACAAAGTCAATGAATCAAAGCAAACAAAAGAAATATCAACTGTAGCTACTGATATTGTATCGTCAAATAAAAATAACGTTGAGTCCCAATTCAAAAAGGAAGAAGTGGATATTACGAAGAAATTAGATATTGAAGCAGGAATTGATGATGAGGAAGAAGAAGAAGATGATGAGTTGCATATGATGCTTGCGGATCTTGAAAATCAAGATCAAGATGAAGATAGTGATGATCATACTGATGATAACAGAGATAATAAAAAGAGATCAATCCATGAGATTGATAGTAATAATAGCCATAAAGGAGGTGAAGAAAAGAAAGCTAAAATTGTTTAACTTATTGGTTTATTGATTAATTGATTAATTGTTTTCAACCTCCATTTATTTGTCTATATAGAGAGTATTAAATACAATTGTATAATATTATAAAATACACATAAATTATTTAATTTGTTTGTTAGGATCATGATTAAATTATCCTTTAACATTATTGAAAGAACCTTCCTTTTCTTTAATTTCCCAGAATAAAGGACCAACATCAAAATTACCATGGAATTTCCATCCTTCTTCAGTAATATGAAATAAATTAATAGAACCACCAGAATAAGCATCTCTATGAGCTGCAGCTAAAATGGATCTCTTACCAAGATAAAGTGCTTCTTCAACAGTTAAATCCCATTTATAATTTGAATCTAAAACACCATAAGCAAATGTTTGACCAGAACCAACACAAAATAAATCTCCTTTTAATCTTGTACCATCTGAATCAACATAATAAATGGTTGGTCCTTCCTTTGGAGTACAACCACAAACCATTGTACCCATTGATAAACCCATACCTTTATAATTATAAACTAAATTTGCTAAAATTTTTGAAGCAGCAGCAACAGTAATACGTTCTTTATTACGAAGTTCATGTAAACGACATTGAGTACCTAACCAAGTTTCCCAAAATTGACAATCTGCAGCACCACCAGCCATAGTACCTAAAAGCATTGGATTAATCTCAATAACTTTTTTAACAGTTTGAGATGCAATCCAATTACCTGCAGTTGCACGTGAATCAACAGCCACTATAATACCACCTTGAAAACGGAAAGCTAAAGTAGTTGTACCATGGGCAATTTTAATTGAACAATCTGGATTAGTTTCATCATCTGTATGTGCACGTAAGAAATCTGTTGGTTGAGAAATTGGGGGTATTGTTATAGATGGAGATAAAGTAGATAATGAAGGTTGAAACTGATTAAATGATGCAGTATAATCTTTTAATTCTGAATCTAAACTAGATTGATATTTGTATTTAGAAGAAATTTCATTTATTGACATAATTGCAGCTTGTAAAAATATGTTTCTATAAAATAGTTGTATAAGTTAATTGATGAAACGTTTCAATTGCACGATTAAGTTTGTTTAATCTTGCCCTCGTAGAGAAGATAGATGTGAAATCATGTATGTAGCATGCGGAAGGCAAATTAATAATTTGGAAGAGAAATTTGGTGTACGGATGTTAAAATAAAATTTCTTGGAATTTGCAGAGCCACCGCCGATCGACGTTTTAAACCCTTACAGTGAGCACGTGATAAACAAACCCTTTTTGTTTCCCTTTATTTTTCTACTCGCGCACAAAAAATTCAGTGTTTCCAAAATTTTTCATTGTCAGTAAGGGGGAAAGAGAGAGAGAGAGAGAGAGAGTCGAGGAATAGTGAGTGTATGGTATAGGGTGAATTTGCTTGTGGTTTTCTATTAACTTTTTTTAGGTGAATTTGTAAGTGTTAATAATCCACATATTCATTTTTTTTTAATTCCTTTTTGATTTCTTAAACAGTATATACTACATACAACAATCAAGATGTCTGACAAAACTTCTAATGTTATGAGAGAATTAAAGATCGAAAAATTGGTCTTAAACATTTGTGTTGGTGAATCCGGTGATAGATTAACCAGAGCATCCAAGGTTTTAGAACAATTATCTGGTCAAACTCCAGTTCATTCTAAGGCAAGATATACTATTAGATCTTTCGGTATTAGAAGAAACGAAAAGATTTCTGTTCATGTTACCGTTAGAGGTCCAAAGGCAGAAGAAATCTTAGAAAGAGGTTTAAAGGTCAAGGAATATCAATTAAGAGCAAGAAACTTCTCTTCCACTGGTAACTTTGGTTTTGGTATTCAAGAACACATTGATTTAGGTATCAAGTATGATCCAAATATCGGTATTTACGGTATGGATTTCTTCGTTGTTATGGGTAGATCTGGTTTCAGAGTTTCTAGAAGAAAGAGATGTAGAGGTACCGTTGGTAAATACCACAAGGTTTCTCAAATTGATTCTATTAACTGGTTCAAGGCTAAGTACGATGCTGATGTCATTGGTGCTTAAATTTCTTATTCCAAATAAATTAAGTTTAATTTACTTTTAAGTTTATAAAAATTAAATAACAATTAATTAAAAAAAATAAGAAAATAACAAAACTAAACTTAAACAAACAAAACTAAACTAAACTATTTTTCCTCTGCTTCTGCTATTTGTAATTCTACCAATTCATTAATTTTTTCATTCCATCTATTATGCAAAAAATCATTAATTGGTTTAAATTCTTTGATTTGCCTTTTCCGTTGTAATTTAACATCATCTAATAATTTTCTTTTTCTTATAATAATATTTGATAATTCTTCATTTTCTGATTTTAACTGTTGTGATTCTAAGATTAATAAATTTTGGAATGATTTAGAATTATTATTAATAATATTATCAATAGCGTTGTTTCTCAATATTCGTAATTGAGAATAACTT
This sequence comes from Pichia sp. NRRL Y-12824, assembly GCA_030560915.1. Taxonomy (NCBI): domain Eukaryota; kingdom Fungi; phylum Ascomycota; class Pichiomycetes; order Pichiales; family Pichiaceae; genus Pichia; species Pichia sp. NRRL Y-12824. The sequence continues at coordinate 29,825 of JAKTWG010000040.1, read as the reverse complement.
GCCAGTAGATTAAAATCTAAAGTTGTAGATTTACCCGTATATTTAGCCTGAAGATCGTATTTCATGAATGGAGATAACCCTGTATCAGATAATGGCAGGAGAGTGTTGTCATGATGTATATCAACGTCCGCTATTGAAGGATGTAGAATATCAGTGTTTGTGTTTGCGAATATAGCATCTATTTGCGAGTTGATTTCGGCATAAAATACGTTTGAATCGATGTTCTGAGTGTCTAGACTGGGTATGTAATCCATGAGGGACTGTTTGCGTTGTTTAAAGCACAGAATCTGTGATTTCCCAACTTAGGATTCATCATCATACATTCTGCCCGGTACAGTCCGCCTTCAAGTGTGAAAGGAATGCAGACGCCGGTCCAGAGCGTCGATCGTCGCCATGGAGGCTTAGCGCGTGCACCGCTCCCTGCACGGGATCAAAGTAGAGAGGGGTCTTTCGGGCGGGGTCTCCTTATCATGGACGCTGTGGTGTTTCGTTCCCCTGTCTATATTGTTCTTTTCTTTGTCTCTTTTCTTTCCTTCTCTTTCTTTCTCTTTTCTTTTCTTTTCTTCTCTTCTCTTTTCTTCTCTTCTCTTTTCTTCTCTTCTCCCCTCCTATCCCCTCCTATCCTCTCCACAACACACTCCGTCCGCAGAAGGCCAACATGCACGAACACGAACACAGCCCGACAGCCATTACCCCTGAGACACTCTACGACGGCCTGGCGACCTCCACTCCCGCCCATTTCCGCAGACGGGTGTCCTTCGACAACTACCAGCCCGACACACACACCATTCCAGCAACCGTTCCACTTGCAGACGCCCTGTCGTCGTCCAACTACTACTTCCCCACGTCCCGGGCCACCACCACTTCGTCACATTCACATTCACCCTCCTCCCACACACACAGAGCCTCCCCTGACGCCAACTCCGAATACCCGCGCCCACAGCCCGCGTCGATTCTCAAGCTCAGCGATAAGATCAGGCGGTCCACGGATGACCGCCCCGCACTGACTGACACCCCACTTTCTGGCACTCTTGCTGCTTCCGATCCATCAGCTTCAGTTGGTTTAAATTCTCTAGCCATTCCATGTTCCTTTCATCCCACCTCTTCTTCCTCTTCTCCACTTTCGAAATCTCCTCCATCTCCACACAACAATGGCTTCTCTAAAAATTATACATTACAACCCCCAAACCCCTTCAATAACATTCGCAAGAAATCATATAGCGAGATGTCCGATAATGAATTACTCGCATTGGATTCTCAATTCAATTTCAGATCCGTTGACATTCAAAAGAGTTACGGTTTCAATGTTGGTCCAAGATTATCATCTTCTTCCATCTCCAATAGCGATAAAGATTCTATGACAAATTTTACAAACACTAATTTTAAAAATTTATCTCCCAATGCTATCTTAAAAGAATATCCTACAAAACCTATAATTACTAAAAATTCAATTTGTTTTAATTTTAAACATTCAAATCTGAAAAATTCAGATCTTAATGATAAATTTTATTTAATTTTGTTATCTAATAAATCTGCTTCTTTATCTTCTCTTGATTATTATATTAATAATATTTCAACTAAAGGTGATACAGTTGTTATTTGTTGTTCATTATCAACAACAATATTAGGTAATGATAAAACTGATCAATTGGATGATTTTATTAGCTCATTTACAAATTTAATTTTAAACTATTTTGGATCACATAATAATTTAAAATTTAGAATTAATCCAATTAATATAACTTTTGAATTTTTTAAATCTTTTTCTTATTTTAATGAAGTTTTAAATCTTTATCAACCAAGTTTAATTATTATAGGTACAAATAATGATAAAACAAAATCAACATCAATTACAACTGTTGATAAAAAATTAATATCTGTTGTTTGTGTAGGTACTGATCAAAAATCATCTTTGTTAACACCTCCTTTATCATCTTTTAAACCACCTTCAAATCCTCAAGTTAATTTTAAAGTCCCTTTTACTAATGAAGAAAAAATTATGGAGAAACAAAAAAATTTAACGAAATCTTGTGTACCTCCAATCTTAATTAATAATTTAAGTTGTTCATCAACAGATTCCATCAATTCTGATCCAAATAAATTATCAAAGATGAAAACTAATGATACTACAGTATCTTCATTATTTGATAATTTAAATGATACACCCGCATTAGAATTGACTAATTCAAATACAAGTTCAAATAGTACACATAATGCATTTGATAATTTTAGTACTAATTTTAATACTATTTCTAATTCTGATGTTTCAACGCCAAGAAGAAAAAGTATGCTAAGTGTATTGGATCCTGATACTCTTACATCATTAACAAAGCAAAAAAGTACGGATGTTGAGAATGCAGTTGATGATGGAGTAGATACAATTCCAAATTCAAATTCAATTTCTAAAAAGAGAACAAGTACAGGTAGCACAGATTCAATTAAACCATTAATTGGTCAAGCTAAAGAAAAGCAAGACCTTTTCGAAAAATATCAACGTAGATTATCTGCTGTTAATGTTAATCCTAAAAAACCAATAAAAAAAGAACAAGTTAAAAAACAATCAGAAGAATCTGGACCTAAAAATGGATCTAAAAAATTGTTTAGAAATTGGTTCAAATAAAAATCTTTTCTATATGTACATATGTTTTTATTTATGTTTATGCCGTCTTTATCCTTTTAATTATTAATTAATGAACTTATTTATTTACACATTTGTGAAAAAAATTATACGATTATACATAACTTTTTTTTTGTTTTTTAAAAATTTGATGGATTTAAATGATTTTTAATTTCACCAAAATTTTCTTTAATACTACGAGTTGAAACAAATCTTGTAATTAAAGCAGCAGAACCAGCTTTATCATTAGTACCTGATAATCTTGAACCACCAAAACTTTGTTGTCCAACAACTGCACCTGTTGACTTATCATTAATATAAAAATTACCAGCTGAATATCTTAATCTTTCTTCATATTTTCTAATACTAATTCTATCAGTACTAAAAACTGAACCTGTTAATGCATAACCTGTTGATGAATCAATTTTATCTAAAATTGAATCAATTTCTGAATCTTTATAAACATAAACTGTTAATAATGGACCAAAAAATTCAGTTTTCATAAAATAATGATCAATATTTGAAGTTTCAACAATTGTTGGTTTAATAAAATAACCAATTTTTTTATCAAATGAACCACCTGATAATAATTTTAATTCAGAATCAGTTTCAATTTTTTTAATTGCATTTGAAATTTTATTAAATGAAGCTTCATGAATAACAGGACCTAAAAATCCTTGTAAATTTTCTGTACAATTTGTTGGATTAATTGTATTCGTTTTTTCAATTAATAATTTTTTAAATTTTGGCCAAATTGATTCAGAAATATATAATCTTGATGTTGCTGAACATTTTTGACCTTGAAATTCAAATGCACCTCTAATGGTATTATATACTGCATTTTCTAAATTTGCAGTTTTATCAACTAAATGAAAATTTTTACCACCTGTTTCACCAATAATTCTTGGGAAATCTTTATAAATTCCTTTACCAACATTTTGTGCAATTATTGACCAAATTGATGAAAAAACTTTTGTTGAACCTGTAAAATGTAATGCAGAAAAATTAAAATTATTTAAAATAGTATTTGAAATTTCAACTGGATTACCAGGTACAAAATTAATAACACCATCTGGCATACCTGCTTCTTTTAAAATTTCAAATAATAAATAATTTGATAAAATTGAAGAATCTGAAGGTTTCCAAACAACTGTATTACCCATTAATGCAGGTGCACCAATTAAGCCACCTGCAATTGCAGTAAAATTAAATGGTGTAATTGCATAAACAAAACCTTCTAATGGTCTATATTCAGTTCTATTCCAAATACCAGTTGATGATTCAGGTGGTTGTGAACGATATAAATCACTTGCATATTTAACATTAAAACGGAAAAAATCAATTAATTCACCAATACAATCAATTTCACCCTGAAAAACATTTTTACCTTGACCTAACATGGTAGCTGCTAACATTTTATATCTATATTTTGTTGATATAAGTTCTGAAGCTTTAAGAAAAATTGCAGATCTATCCGAAAATGGCATATTTGCCCATATTTTCTTTGCTTCAAGAGATGATTTAATTGCTAATTCAACATCTTCTTTAGTTGATTGAGCATAAGTACCCAAATTTTGTTTAATTTTTGCAGGATTAATAATTCTTTTTGTTTCACGATTTTGAAAAATTGATTTACCATTTATAACAATTGGTACAATTTGTGGATTTTCAATAAAGTTATTAATTTCTTTTTGTAATAATTCCCAATCTTTAGTATCTGATTTAGTAAATAATTTTGTATGTTCATTTTTAATATGTTTTGGTGCTTCAAAATGAGCTAATTGTGCAACATATCTTTTGGTAATATATGAATTTGTCACAATTTTAGTATTACCAAGTCTTGGAGTAAGACGAATGGATTTAATGGATTTAATGGATTTAGTAGAACGTGAAAGCATCTGGTTAATTAATTGGTATACAAAAGGGAGAATAAAGAATAATATTGAGGAGGAAAAAAAAAAAAAGAAATGACTTTAAAGGAAAATATGGGAGACGATCTTTATATAAAGAAAATAGATCGATAACGGAGGCGGGGAGATATTGAATGCAGGTGTTAGCGAGCAAAATTTACACAATTGGAATTGGAAAGTGCTAGCGAGCAACAAGGGGCACTCTTTCATCCCAATCGGCTTCATAGTCATGTGACTCTTCGTCAGTTTGTTCATGAACGGGTAGTAACAGTGGCCCCCAATCTTTGGAATCCTGATCATCTGCTGCTGCTAACCGTTTTGTGACATTCCATACACCCATAATACATAAAGCCATAATCATAATTGACAGTATACCGGCCCTTGTAAGTTGCCATCTAAAAGTTTCAATCTCAGACTTTAAACCTGAAACCATATCACTTAATATTCGACTATTTAAATCTGAATTTTTTAAATTTAAAGATTTTTGATGTAAATTATTTTCATGTTTAAATTGATTCAATTCCATTTTAATTATATCATCATTTAATTTAATTTGTGCGATTGTTTCATCATCTAAATTATTAAATCCTCGTTTTAAAATAATCATTGCATTTGTCAGATTCATCAATGCAATTTCTCTTGAATTTGTAACTTCAAACAGTAATTCACTATGAGCAGCTTCAAAAAGGTAAGCTTCATTTTCTAAATCAACTTTAGGTGAATAAGTTTGATTAATCCAATTCATTTTTTCTTCAAGAACAGCATACATATATTTCATTAAAAAAGTAGCTTGTTCATCAGTAAATCCACTCCTTTTAAAATCTTGTACAACACGATAAGTATCAAAAAATGATTCAAGACGAATAATATAATCACTAATATGATCATTTTTCGCTCGTGTTGTATGTTCTTCATTATTTTGTTGTGAGGTTATAGATGTTGCAGGTTTTTTCAAATCAGAATCACCTTTCTTTTCATGATTTACCAGTCGATCTTTAGTTATTTCATTCATTGAATTGGATGCATTGAAGGCGATTTTCGTCACCGGTGGTGGATTGAGTGGATTAAGTGGATTGAGTGGACTAAGAGGATTGAGAGGTGGTGAAGCGGTACGTCGAAGGACAGTGTTTGAGAAGAAGCGTCGAAACATGAGGGAGAAAGGAGGATGCCAAAAGCGTTGTTTCCAGAGGAGGAAAAGGAGAGGAGAGAAACAAGGAATAAAGAAGCCGAATAGAACAAGAATAGAGAATAAAGAAGACCGAGCGCAGACCCTCTGGGGAAAAAACCCCACGGAACGCCCCCCACTACCTTTCCCTCTCCTTTGCCTTTTCTTGCCTTCCGTCCCCGCACGAAATTCTCTCAGTACATTTTTCGGTTAGTAACATGAATTTGCAACTTCATCATCATCATCATCTTCATTTGTATACTCTTACAATCATTTGAAATTTCCGTTTTCACTGTATCTATTCCAAGCGTCTAATTTTACACACCCTTCACAATGGACTCTCCTGACTATGAATTCACATCTGGCCCATTGCGTCTACTTTCAACATCAGTGCAAACCACATCTCCTGTTTTGATTTCACTCCGAAACAATCATAAACTTGTGGCAAAAGTGAAAGCATTTGATAGACATTCTAATATGGTACTCGAAGGTGTACGTGAATTTTGGTATGAAGCTGCCAATGCTAATAGTGGTGATGTTAAAAAAACAGTGGGAAAGGCGAATAAAGTTCTTAGGGAGCGTTATGTTGCAAAGATGTTCTTACGTGGAGATTCTGTCGTTGTTGTTTTAAAATATGATGGTGAGACATGATCTTTTCTTTGTATATTGTTTACGTATAGTGTATTGTATAAATAGTAGAATAAAATAGAAAAAATGAAAAAAATAAAAAAATGAGAAAATAATAAAATTGAGAAAATTGAATATGTTGCCGAGGAATAAATGAAAAAAGTTGAACATTTTCATCGATTGAAATTTTCAAATTTCAAGTTTGTACAAATATCTTAAATGATTATTTGAAAGACAATGTGGAGATCTAGTTTACGTACTATACGATCATTAAGATATGTTCGATGGAATTCTACAAATTCTGTACCATTTACACCCGGGAGTGAAGAATATAAAGGATATTTAAAATATCCAATTGATAAAAAAAATAATCCAACACCAATACTTAGTAATGAAGAATTAAGTGAACGTATTTCGAAAATTCCACTTAAAAATTATCGAAATTTTATTATTGTTGCACATATTGATCATGGTAAATCAACGTTAAGTGATAGATTACTTGAATTGACAGGTGTTGTAAATCCGACAATTGATAATAAACAAGTTCTTGATAAATTAGATGTTGAAAGAGAACGTGGGATTACAGTTAAAGCTCAAACAGTTTCAATGTTATATCATTATCGTGGAGAAGATTATATGATTCACCTTGTTGATTCACCAGGACATGTTGATTTTCGTTTAGAAGTTATTAGATCATATGCATCATGTCAAGGTGCATTATTATTAGTTGATGCAAGTGAAGGGATTAAAGCACAAACAGTTGCAAATTTTTATTTGGCATATTCAATGAACTTACATTTAATACCAATTATAAATAAAATTGATTTAGATACAGCAGATATTAAAAGAGCAGAAGATCAAATTGAAGAAACATTTGAATTATTAAGAGATGATATTGTTCATGTAAGTGCAAAAACAGGATTGAATGTTGAATATATTTTACCAAAAATTATTGAGAATGTACCTTCACCGCCTATTGAAAAATATAAAAGAGATTCACCATTAAGAGCACAAATTGTTGATTCTTGGTATGATTCATATGTTGGAGTTATTATCTTAGTTAATGTTGTTGATGGAGAGATTAAAAGGGGTGATAAGATTGAATTTTGTAAAAGTGGAGAAAAACATGAAGTTAGAGAAGTTGGAGTGATGTATCCCGATAGAAGGGCATTACCAAAATTAATTGCAGGACAAGTTGCATATGTAATTCCAGGATTCAAAGATGCAAATAAAGTTTATGTTGGTGATACAATAAAGAAGGCTGGAACAGATGTTGAAGCATTAGCTGGATTTGAAGAACCTAAACCTATGGTTTTCGTTGGAGCATTTCCAGCTGATGGAACAGATTTTAAAAAAATGGAAGAAAGTTTACAACATTTATTTTTAAATGATAAATCAGTTGTTTTTCAAAGAACAACATCTAATGCATTAGGGCAAGGATGGAAATTAGGATTTCTTGGATCATTACATGCATCAATTTTTAAAGAAAGATTAGAAAAAGAACATGGTAAAAATTTAATTATAACATCACCAACAGTTCCATATAAAGTTATTTATAAAGATGAAAGTGAAAGAATTGTTTCAAATCCAGATGATTTCCCTGATGGTACAATAAAGAATAAGGTTTCTGAATTATGTGAACCATATGTTGAAGCATTAATGACATTTCCAGGAGAATTTACAGGTTCTGTAATGACATTATGTGAAAATAATCGTGGAGTACATACAGATTTACAATATTTAAGTAATGGACAAACATTAATGAAATGTAGATTACCAACAGCACAATTAATTGATGATTTTGTTGGTAAATTAAAAGGTGTTACTCGAGGATATGCTTCATTGGATTATGAAGATTGTGGATATTTCCCATCTGATGTTGTTAAATTAGAGTTAGTAGTTAATGGAGGTAGTATTGATGCACTTAGTACAGTTTTACATCGATCTCAAGTTGAGAAAGCAGGACGTATTGCTACACAACGACTTAAACAGTTTTTAAATGTGCAACAATATGAAGTGGTGATCCAAGCTCGTGCAGGGGGACGAGTTGTTGCAAGAGAGAGTATTAAAGCGAGACGTAAAGATGTGTTGGCTAAATTGCATGCCAGTGATGTCAGTCGACGCAAAAAGTTGTTATCTAAACAAAAGGCTGGTAAACGGGCGTTGCAGGAGGGCAGTGTGGGAAACGTGAAGATTGCGAATGAGGCGTACCAGGCGTTTTTGAGGAGAGAGTAGCGAAAGAAGGATGAGCCTTCTGGTTCTCCGCACGGGGCACACGTTAAAGGGGTTTGGTTACCCCGCACGGGGCACTCCGCACGGGGCACCCCGCACGAGGCAATTAATTTTATCTTGCCCTTTTTACTGTGAGGGTGAAACGAAGAGCGGGGAACGAACGAGGAACGAACGAGGAACGAACGAGGAACGAGGAACGGGGCAAAAACTTATTTATTATTTATTATTTATTATTTATTATTTACTAACACTACAATCCCTATTACTAATCTCTTAATCTCTTACTCTCTTATTCTCTCCACGTGCGATAAGCCTTTTGCCTGTCCCATCCAGCCCAGCCCAGCCCAGTCCCATCCTGTTCCCTTAATTTGCCTTACACCCCTTTAAATACCGACAATGTCCCTTCTTCTCCGTTCATCACATCTTCTCTTACCCCCCCTTCCTCTTCTGCGACCATTGCCACTGCCCTCTCGTATTCCTCTCACACAGAGCATGCACTTGAGTTCATCTAACATCGCAAAACTTATCGATACTGCCTCTTCCACAACTCCACTTTGCAAATCTAATACTCACAATTCAACCCTTTCTGAAGACTCTCTGAGCTCTTCAAACACTTCGCTTTCAATATCAATTAATGATGTCAATCTTTCAGATTATGACCTCAATCTTGACCTTCCACTCACTAAAGAATCTTCTCTTGAATCACTTCTTGATTTAAGACAAATTTCCAATGATACTTTTATTAATAAATCAAAACTTTTCATTCCTTATCGTGGTAGAGGCCTTTTCGGTGGAACAATGGCTGCACAATCAATCCTTGCTGCTTTACTTTATTCAAATACTTTAGATAAAACTTGGAAACCAATATCAATTCATTGTCATTTCTTGCATGCTGCTCAACCAACTCCTACCCTTATTTATAAAGTTCAAAATTTAAAACATGGGAAAAATTATTTAACTCAAGAAGTTAATCTTTTTCAAAATGATAAATTGATTTTTAAAGCAGTAGTAGCTCTTCAAGCTTATCATTTACTAGGTTCTGCTTCAAATATGTCTGGTCAATTAAATCATCATAGATTACCACCTAAAATTGGTAAAGATATTGATCATCCAAATGATATGTATTCTCAAACTGATTTATTTAAAATTTGGTCAAAAAAATCAATGAATAAAAAACATTTGGAATATTTAAAAGGTAAAAATTGTGAAGAAGAAGTTATTCATTGTTATAATAGAGAACCTTGCATTTGGAAATTACCTCTTGATATGTTTGATAATGATAAAGTGCCTCAAGAAGAACAATCTTCACCACCTTCTGAACGTACATTAAGATATTGGGTTAAAAATAAAGAAGTTTTAAAAAATCCTTCAATTTTTAATTGGGTTTCAGTTGCTTATATTTCAGATTATTTCTATTTAAGTGCAAACATGAGACTTAATTTATATGAAATGTTTACAACTAAATTCTCGGTTTCTTTAGATCATACAATTTATTTTAATAAAGAAATAGATACATCTAAATTTTTTAATTATAATATTAAAAATTTAAAAGCTGGTGAAAATAGATCAATTATGTTTGGTGAAATGTTTAGTGAAGATGGTGTTTTGGCTGCAACTACAATTCAAGAAGGTTTATCAGTAGTTTATACTGATTAGTTGTGGTTGTTGTTTTAGTTTTAATTTTAGCTGTAGTTTAAGTTTTAATTTTAGTTTTACATTATATATTTCATTCTTTGTTCCGTTAGCTATTGGGTTTTATTTTCTTAAAAATAAGAAAAAGAAAAAAAAAATTTTTTGTTTAAGTTTTGCTTTTTTTGTATTCGTTTTTATAAATATAAAAATTAATTAGATTTGCCGTTTTGTTTTTTTTGATCTAACGTTTAGATTTACCCTTCTTCTTCTTTTTAGAATAGAAATCATCAGATTCGGACTCCGATGCCTGCTCAGATTCAGATTTAGATTCGGATTCCGATTCAGGTTTGTGTTCATCACTGTATTCTTCACCTCCAGATTCTATAGGATTTGGCTTACTTTTACTTTTACCTTTAGTTTTACTCTTTTTTAACTTTTTGGATTTAGATTTCTCAGATTTGCCCTTTTCTTTTCCCTTACGTTCTTCATATTCTGAAAAATCTTCACTTCCTGAATCCATAGGATTGGGTTTACTTACAGTTGCAGTTTTAATTTCTACATCACTGTCTTCCTCACGACCTGATTCAAAAGGATTAGGTTTAGATTTTTCATAAGTAAGTAATTTTTGCTTACCTGAATCATCATCTTCACCTGAAGAAACATTCTTTTTAGATTTAGATTTCGATTTTGATTTTGATTTTGGTTTCGACTTGGACCTAGATTTAGATTTAGATTTAGATTTGGATTTAGATTTAGATCTTCTAAATGAAACTTCACTATCTTCACTATCACTTTCAGAATCGTATTTTTTGGATTTGCTTTTTGTTTTTCTTCTATGGTTATCTTCCTCTTCCTCTTCAGATTCAGAATCAAATTTAGAATCAGCTTCAGAAGAGGTAGAACTATAATATTTTCTACTCTTCTTTCCCCTTTTCTTATCCCTTCTTCTACGTCTTTGTTCTTCATATTCTGAATCACTATCTGATTCAGATTCAGATTCAGAATCAGATGATTCATATCTATGTTTCTTCTTCTTACTCCTCTTCTTCTTACTCCTCTTCTTCTTCTTTTTATGTCTACGCTCAATTTCCGAATCACTCTCTGAATCACTATCACTATCACTATCACTGTCGCTATCACTATCTGAATCTCCAATTAATGCAGTTTGCATTAATGTCATCAAATCCATATTTGCCGTGGCTTTCTTTGCTTTCTTCTTACCTTTCTTCTCTCTTAGTTTCTTCTCCGTAGCAAGTCTTAAAACAGCCATAATAGCAGATAATTCAGATGGCGTTTCAGCAACAGGAGATATAATAGGTGCAGATACAGTTACAGGTGTAGGCGCCGAAATAGGGGGTGTTATAACTTCAGTCTTAGATTGCTTAAAAGTGTTGAATGGACGACCATTATAATATCCATCATTCTTTCCCTTGTCATTAGCATTACCATTACGAACATTGCCATTACCACCATTATTACCACCACTCATACTTTTAAACATGTCTAATTGTGATGGCAGTTTCCCATCAACTTTAGCAAAAACACCTTTTCCACCACTACCAATACTAGGGACTGAGTTTGAAAATTCTGGATTATTAAATTTTGATGGTGGAAGTTTTAAATCATCTGGATCTTCATCATAAAATGTACTATAATCATCATCTCTCTTCTCTTTTTCTTTCTTTTGAGCTGGCGTTTGTTTTAAATATAATGGTTTTGAATGAACACCATTCATTTGTAATGCTTGTTTTAAATTCATACCTTCTGCTGCTGATAATACAGCATTTTTCTTCTTCTTCCTCATCCGAGACTTGTTCTTTTTACCGGGATAATAATCACTTTCATCATCATCAATGGGTTCGTTCTTAGGCTCGTATGATTTAGCACCCATTGTGCAATTTCCCCTGATTGTTTTAATTTGTCCGAAAAGAAAAAAAAAAGGAAATGGCAAATCGTGTAAAGGAGGACAAATTGAGAAAAAATCGTCGAAAAATGAAAACACTCGCAAAACGCAAAAATTAAATTTATAAAAAATGGAGAAATATTACATGATTAAAAAATAATGAATTTACTCAAAATTAGAATATGAATACATTGTCGTATTTATTAGTAGATGCAGATTCAGCTTGGGCAAGTGTAGATGCGCTGGCAACAGGAACAGATGGAAATATAAATTCAGAAACAGAACCATTAGTTATTGTAGTTTGCTGTGATGAAACGTCAGGAAATACAAAAGAATCAATATGTTCAACATCATCATCATCAACTGGGATAGATCTTTGGATCTTAAAATTAAACGATGGTTTGGATTCAACAATTGGATTAACTGTTGTTGATGTTGCTGATGTTGCTGATGCCGCCGATACCGTTGACTTAAACGATTTAGTAACCTTTGTTGGAGCAGTTGGAGCGGACGTTGCTGGTATTGTAGGTTTAAAGGAAAACGTAGGTTCAGTTGGTTTTACCACAGAAACAGGTTTGATCATTGGTTTCACAATCTCTACTGGTTTAATCGGTTTTATTTCTTTGATTGGTAAGTTGAATACATCTTTTTCTTTCACTTCTTCTTTCTTTGTTTGAAAATTAAATACCGGGGTTGATTTAACTTCCATAATTGAATCTTCCTTATTGTCATCTTCATTCTCATCTTCAATTGTAACAATTTCATTATCAACTTTTTTGGTAGCATTTCTTTTCTTTTCATTATCTGTGGTTTCTCCTTTAACCGTATCATCAAAATTTAAAATATCTAAAACTTTACTGGCAGTTTTACTTATCTTTGTTGAAATTGCTGGTTGTGATTTCTCAACAATTTTAATATCACTATCATCCACATCATCATCATCATCATCATCATCCATATTCGAAAGATCAATTATACCACCTTTGTAAACCAAATCTGGTTTCACTTTCTCTTTGGCTTTATCATTCAGCTTTTTTTCTTTTTCTTCATTTGTTTGTTTTTCAAGAAGTTTTTTCTTTTCAAGGAAAGCAGTTAATGGAGATATGTTTTTCAATTTATAAGGAGATTGTAATGTTGAATAATCCACAATTCTTCTCTTTCGAATACCACTAGCTAAAAATGATTTTGAAGTATTAGCAGTCATATTCATTGATGTGTTATTTAATTTACTCGAATTTGATCTAGACACAAACGTTGGAGTTTTAATCTTAACTGGATTTTTCAAATTTGATGATGCAGCTCTAAGTATGGTGGTGTTATTCATATCATTAAATGATGTCATTCCACCTATTTTCGAATCTAAATTAGAATTTAAAAACAAACTGTTATTTACATTGTTGTTTCCAATAACACTAGTGTTTCGACTTGGTGCTCTAGATTGTGATTTCTTAATTAAACTCATAACACCTTCAATTTCAACATCGTTTAATGGTGTATCTCCCTTTTTATTAAAAAACTCCGATAATGTGTCATTTGGATTCTTAGAAGTGAATGAAAGATTAGAATGAACGGATAAATCAATAGCTGAAACGTTAACATTATCAAAATTCATCGGTATTCTTCTTTTTATTGGTTCATTTTGTTTATATGGTTGTAACCTGGTATCTTTTTCAGTCGTGATTTTAGAAGATGTGTTGAAAAATCCTTTTATTTTCTGAAATAAATTACCATTAGAAGATTTTGAAGGAACATAATAAGGTGTGTTTTGTTGTTTTTCTTGTTGGTTTTGCTGTTGCTGTTGTTGGTTTTGGGTAGAATGTTGATTCTTCAAGTATCTGGGCATCGTGTTTGGTATTTATGAATATTTACGCTATTTACAGGAGTAACAGAAATTCCAAACAAGTGCTAAGGCCTAACTGAAACACAAGTGTTGAGTAAAAGAAAAATTCTTGTGCTGGACAAAAGCGAGGGCGAAGCGAAAGTGAGTTTGTTCGTTGTTTTGGGTTTGTCTGAACTGATTTTGGTATATACGCTGGGAATTCATAGGATGTGGTTTGTACCTTGACGAGGTATTCTCCGAAATGACTAGATCTGGTGCTGTGGTCGGTGCTTTGACGTGCCAGAAAGATTCGTATTGCAGGACGTTTAAAACAACGGTTTTATCATGCACACCAGTAGTACAACACAAAGAATCATCTTCTAAAGGTGGTAAGAAGGCTAAGAAAGGAGCTGTTAAAGAAGCTGAAGAAGAAGTTAAACCACTGTATGAAGTAGAATTGGAAGATACAATCTTGTTTCCTGAGGGTGGTGGACAACCAGGTGATAAAGGGTTTCTTACTGTCGAAAACTCTGATGTTGAAGATAATAAAATATCAGTCTTAGATGTCCAAAGAAAAGGACTTTATGCGGTTCATATCACTGATAAGCCAATTGATGCAAATGTCAATGTAAAAATTGAACTTGATTGGAGAAGAAGATTGGATCATATGCAACAACATAGTGGTCAACATTTATTATCTGCAATTCTTGATAAATACGAATTATATACTTTATCATGGAACATGGGTGAAATGGTTAATTATGTTGAAATTCCACGTAAAATCACCGAAGAGGAAATGCAAAAAATTTCACAAGAAGTTAATGATAAAATCTTTGACAATATTAGTATTAATATTGAAGTCCCAGAAGATGGTGAAGACGCTGTTCATGAAGAAAAGGGTGTTTTAAGAGTTGTCAAAATTGGAGAATTAGATAAGAACCCATGTTGTGGTACACACTTATCATCAGTTGGACAACTTAAGGCCGTTGTTTTATTAGGCCAAATGAATGGAAAGGGCGGATCATCTAAACTTAACTTTATCACAGGTGATAGAGTTTATAAGTACACTGCACAATTGTATGACATGAGTAAAAAATTAATGAATACATTAAGCGTTAGTTTTGAAGATTTGAATGTCAAAGCGGAACAAATAGTCACAGATGCTAAAAAGGGTCGTAGTCGTGAAAGAAACCTTAATAAGGAAATTGCGGCCATTTTTGCCAACCAGTTGTTATTAGAAATAAAAGATAATACAGATAGTGATAAAATACACACCGTTTATCGGAGTGAAGGAGACTTGGAGTTTATCAACAAAATCTACAGTGACGTGAAGGACTTATTAGCTGAGCACCAGGCCACCGTAACGTTGATTGCAGGTGATGGGGCAGTGATTGTTGGCGGTTCGTCTTCAGAGAAGGTAGATCAAGTTGTCGAAGAGCTTAAAAAGAGACTGCCTTTACTCCGTGGTGGGGGAAAGAACGGCCGGTTTCAGGGCAAAGTGGCTGACTTTGGCCGGGGTGAACTGGAAACGGTGTTTGAATACTTAGAATACAATCCGGAGGCGTAGTAAATTGGTCCTGTGCCATGTTTAGACTCTTAATAATCATATATATAATCATATATAATCATACATTCTTCATTATTTTCCCAAGGGAACGTCTTTATCTCTTCCGGCTGTCGATTCTGCTATTTGTTGTTGCCTTAACCGTGTTGCTGCTTTAAGTTCATTTAATATTTCAGAAAGTCGTTACTACGATTGTAATTAGTAGCTGACTGTATGAGATTCAAAATAAACTTAATCTATGTAAAAATTGTTTATTCTTGTAATGGTGCTTTGGCTTTCATTGAATTCATGGCTGAAGTGAAACTTTAATAAAATTTCTGGTAAGATATAACATGTGCTCAACCGTTCATCTTTTCTATTAACTTAATTTTTGCAATGGTTGTTTATCAAACAGTAATTAATGTTATCACTAGTCTCTGCATTAATTTTAGCCAGTATTTATAGTAACGTTGTTTCCTAAAAATTCTTTAAATAATTTTCAATAATTTCAGAAGTTGGTTTTTGATCTGGTCAGTTTTAGTTTGTATTTATTGGGCTATTGCTTTTGTCTTTGCAGCTTCCACTCTAGTCTCTTTTCAGTTGTCTCTTCGATTGATTCTGTCTGCGTTATACAGTTTTGCTACTTTAGTTTTGAGATTCAGTTAGTTAATGATCGTGAATAGGATCCAGTTATTAAAATCACTTTCAGAATCGATTTTTGAAGGAACCGTTCATTATGTAAAAATAATTAGTTAGAATTTCCACCTGACTATATTCATTGCTTTATGTTTTTTGCAACTGCTGCGTTGAGTATTTATACTTTCCCAATGACTTTATGAGAGGCTTTCAATTAAAGCTCAACTACTTCATAAGTCACCTTTTCCAAATTGAAAAAAAGCTGAAGTATTATTGTCCCTTTTTCAACCTCTTCCTGATCTAGTTTTTGATTTCCAATTTTTAATTTTACTTAAGGTTTGAGTTGTTTACTAATGTTCCCCCTTAATTTATTCAGAATTCATTTATTTTATTTCCAAATTCTATTATTAAAACGCGGTATAAATAAGTGGTTTAGGTTACATATAATGAAAGTGCTAGTTAAACTTAATCAACTTGCGTTTTATTGATGACCAAAAAGATTCATTTTCACGTATAATTTTCGTACTTCGAAAATCTGCAATTGATTGTCGAATTTTCAAATCATGACGTTCAATCTTTTTTAATTTTTGTATGATTTGATTAAATTCATTCGTACTATCGTTCACATTATTAAAAAAATTATTTTGGTATTGTCCATATTCTGTGGTATCTCCATCACTTTGAAACGTGGTATCTAAATTGATTCGTATCGTATTGTTAGTTTCATCAATTGATGTATATTCATCCACAGGTATTGTTGAAGATGTTGAAACCTGATCAATTACTTTTTCTAGATTCCCATGTCTTTCATTAAGACAACCTTCACAAATAATGTTTCTAAAATCCATCACCTTATTGATAAATTGATGATTATCAAATACTGATTGATCACAAATTGTACATCTAACTCTGATTTGTGATTCTTCGTTCTGGTATATTTCATCATAAATCGATTGAATATACATATCAGTATTCTCAACTTGTTTTGTTCTATTAAATGTCTCATTGATATCCTTAGACAGATTATTATAATTTTCTATGTCTTCTGTGTGTCTATAAATCAATTTTGTTTTATTTGTATCTTTATCTTTATTCTGATTCTCTTGTTTTTCTAAGATTAGCCTGTAGTCATAAAAAGGACTCTGATAATCTAATGAAGAAGGAGGTGTCGTTCCCCTAAAAGTGCTTGTCATATTTGAAGACATGATTGAATCAGAAACTGACAACTTAAATTTTTCAGGACTAATTATCCCTTTGGAATTAATGTTTATTATATTAGTAGTCGTTGTAGTTACAGGTATGTTCAAGTTTGATAATGTTCTAGATTTCAACAACTTTCTTCTTTCTTCTACTTCCTTTCTGTGACACTTGTTTAAATTAGCAATACCTACTCCATCTTGTTTAGCTGTGTTTGATGTTATTGTGTTGTTATATTTAGAATACGTTGTATCACTAAAATTTTTCAAATCATGAGTCAAGTTTGCCTGTTCGTCAGCTACCTTAAAGGTATCACTAGCCATTTGTGGCATTGGAAAAGAAGTAAGCGTACTGTTGTCCAACAAATCCAGTTTGGATTGTCGTTGTTGAAGAACCATGGATCTATGTAATGTGCTTGCCCTGCTCCTAGCACTATGCGTAGGAGATGTATCCATGCTGAGACACTCAATTATTAATTCCAAGAGCAGCTGACAAAACACCCTTTTCGTTAATAAACGAAGCTAGAAAAGCCACAACAAGCAAGAAAACACTTCCCACCTACGAGTTTAACAACAACAACAACGGCTCCACAACAGTAACATGTAACAGACTGTTGTTGACAGCTCTGTCCGCGGAAATGGGTTTCCTAAAAAGGAAGGTGTCTTGGAGGCGTGGCGATGTTCTGAGGCAATATTTTCACTGGATGTTTAGGTATTTAAACACTATATAATAAAAAGAACAATTTATGAGACAAATAAAGGAAAAACAGAGGAGATCAAACTAAATAAAATTTAAAAAATGAAAAAAAAATAAAAAAGTCAAACATTAGACGAAAGAACTGACAAGTGCTGGTTATATAAAAATGCATTATTATGAGGTATTTGTTTGTTTATATGTGTAGAATATGAATTTCTATATATTCTATAATTAAGCTAAGTCATAACGCCTAAATCATTAACATGAAGAAACCAAAAGAGAAGCTTAAAAATGCATTTTGGTTCAAAACAACTGCGTTTGCTGCGCCTTCATATGTAAAAGATGGTTCTTCTGGAATATAAGATGTTGATGAATTGGATTCTGCTGGTTGTTCTGAGGTTGAAGCAGTAGTTGAAGTAGTAAATGAAGAGGTCGTTGATAAAGTGGTTGGAACAACTGGCTCAGAAGTTGGCACCGTTGTTGGAACAACTGACTCAGTAGTTGGTGTTTGAGTAGTAGGGACAACTGCTGTATTTGATTTGGTAGTTGAAGCAACAGGTGGAACAGAGGTAGATGTTGTGGCTGATCTAGTGAATGAAGTATCAAGAATAGATGATGAGTGTGAAACTCTTGGTGGTGTTGGAATACTTGATGATTTAGAAACAGAATCAGATGTAGTAGTTGGAACAATAGTTGATTCAATTTTCGAAGTAGTGGTTGATCCATTGAATGATTTAGTGACTGATTCAGTGGTTGATTCAGTGGTCGGGACAATAGTTAATTTGGTAATTGATTCAGTGGTTGATTTTGTAGTTGATTCAGTGGTTGATTCGGAAGTTGATTCGGAAGTTGATTCAGTAGTTGATTCAGTGGTTGATTCAGTAGTTGATTCAGTAGTTGACTCAGTAATTGATTCAGTGGCTTTAGAACATTTACTATCTTCACAATGCGTGGTAGTCAATGTAGTTCTAGAACTAGTGGTAACAATAGATGGTATTGGTGTTTCAACAGCAGATGATGAAGATGGGGAAACCGGCATACTAGATGGAAGTGGATCCTTAGATGATGATGATAATTGCTTAGTTGAAGAAGTGGTACATGATGAAGTTGTTGATGATGATAAAGTTGTTGATGATGATAAAGTTGTTGATGGTAAAGTAGTTGTTGATGATGAAGTGGTTGATAGCGATAATAAAGTAGTAGATAAAGTGGTGGATGAAGATAATAAAGTAGTAGATAAAGTGGTGGATGAACTAGTTGATGAGGTAGTTGATGAAATAGTGGATGGAGTAGTGGATGGAGTAGTTTTAGAACATTTATTATCTTCACAGTGCGTGGTAGTCAATGTAGTTGTAGAACTAGTGGTAACAATAGATGGTATTGGTGTTTCAACAGCAGATGATGAAGATGGGGAAACCGGCATACTAGAGGGAAGTGAATCCCTAGATGAGGATGATGGTTGCTTAGTTGAAGAAGTGGTACACGCTGATGTTGTTGGTGACGATGAAGTTGTTGAGGAGGAATTTGTTGATGGTAAAGTAGTTGAGGAGGAAGTGGTTGAGGATGAAGTAGTTGATGACGATAATAAAGCGGTAAATGAAGTAGTAGATGAAGTAGTAGATGAAGTAGTAGATGAAGTAGTAGATGAAGCAGTAGATGGGGAAGTAACTGATGATGATATTAAAGTGGTGGATGAACTCGTGGATAAAGTAGTGGATGAAGTAGCGGATGAAGCGGTTGATGAGGTAGCCGATGGGATAGTGGAAGTGGTTGGGGTTGGACAAGTGAAGCTTGGAACAACAGCATTGGAAACAGTGATGACAGTGGTAGTAGCAGCGTTCTCATAGGTTGTTTCAGATGGAGTATTAACAAATGATCCAGTCATACCAGATGGAGCAGCACATGAGTAGGTGATAACGGTGACGTTGTCTTCACCAACCGGAACAATAGTAGTACCTGGAGCACAAGTGACAGATTGAGTGTGGGATGAGCAATCAGTAACAAAGGTAGTAAGAGTAGAAGTGGTTGGGGTTGGACAAGTGAAGCTTGGAACAACAGCATTGGAAACAGTGATGACAGTGGTAGTAGCAGCGTTCTCATAGATTGTTTCAGATGGAGTATTAACAAATGATCCAGTCATACCAGATGGAGCAGCACATGAGTAGGTGATAACGGTGACGTTGTCTTCACCAACCGGAACAATAGTAGTACCTGGAGCACAAGTGACAGATTGAGTGTGGGATGAGCAATCAGTAACAAAGGTAGTAAGAGTAGAAGTGGTTGGGGTTGGACAAGTGAAGCTTGGAACAACAGCATTGGAAACAGTGATGACAGTGGTAGTAGCAGCATTTTCATAGGTGGTTGCAGATGGAGTGTTCACAAATGAACCTGTTAAACCTGGTGGAGCAGCACACGAGTAGGTGGTAACGGTGACATTGTTTTCACCAACCGGAACAATAGTAGTACCTGGAGCACAAGTGACAGATTGAGTGTGGGATGAGCAATCAGTAACAAAGGTAGTAAGAGTAGAAGTGGTTGGGGTTGGACAAGTGAAGCTTGGAACAACAGCATTGGAAACAGTGATGACAGTGGTAGTAGCAGCATTTTCATAGGTGGTTGCAGATGGAGTGTTCACAAATGAACCTGTTAAACCTGGTGGAGCAGCACACGAGTAGGTGGTAACGGTGACATTGTTTTCACCAACCGGAACAATAGTAGTACCTGGAGCACAAGTGACAGATTGAGTGTGGGATGAGCAATCAGTAACAAAGGTAGTAAGAGTAGAAGTGGTTGGGGTTGGACAAGTGAAGCTTGGAACAACAGCATTGGAAACAGTGATGACAGTGGTAGTAGCAGCGTTCTCATAGATTGTTTCAGATGGAGTATTAACAAATGATCCAGTCATACCAGATGGAGCAGCACATGAGTAGGTGATAACGGTGACGTTGTCTTCACCAACCGGAACAATAGTAGTACCTGGAGCACAAGTGACAGATTGAGTGTGGGATGAGCAATCAGTAACAAAGGTAGTAAGAGTAGAAGTGGTTGGGGTTGGACAAGTGAAGCTTGGAACAACAGCATTGGAAACAGTGATGACAGTGGTAGTAGCAGCATTTTCATAGGTGGTTGCAGATGGAGTGTTCACAAATGAACCTGTTAAACCTGGTGGAGCAGCACACGAGTAGGTGGTAACGGTGACATTGTTTTCACCAACCGGAACAATAGTAGTACCTGGAGCACAAGTGACAGATTGAGTGTGGGATGAGCAGTCAGTAACAAAGGTAGTAAGAGTAGAAGTGGTTGGAATTGAAGAGGAACTTGATGTGGTGTGAATTGCAGTATCGGTTAAAGGACAGTAGGTAGTAATGTATGTGGTTACACCATTAGTAACAATAACTGAAGTGGTTTGATAAGATTGAATAGTAACTGGGCTATACGAAAGAGATTGATAAGTTTCATATACACTTTCCACGCCGTTCAACGTAGCAGTGGTAGTAACCTTCTGTTCTGGAAAACTTGTAGTTTGACAATCATTGTATTGACAAATAGTGGTTGGAATCCATTTATAATCTGCAGTTGATGCTGGGGAGAGTTTGTAAATAGTTGCGGTTAAACGTTCAAGTTTGGTGTTTGCACTAGTAATAAAAACATCAAATACAGTTTGAAAAACACCATATTCAGGATAAGTAAGTGGAGCAGTTAAAAATCTTGTAAATGTACCTTCATCTGGATTTGCAGAAAGAGAGCCAGCGGCTTGAAAAACAGTATCACCTTCTCTTGAAACAGCAGCTGGATTAAATGGAGTACAATCAGCATCCGAAGAACATTTTAAAAATTGAGAACCTTCTTCACCCCAAAGATAAGTTGTTGAAATGGAATCTTGGGAGATATCAATGCTGTCGTATGGACTTTCAGCAACTGGAATATCAATTTGGACTCTGTGATCAGAAGTAACAATAATTCTAATATTATCAGGACCGACGGTTGCAGCAAAAGTAGATGACGCTAAAAACGCTAAATTTGAAATAGTTGAGAACAACATTTGAATATGTTTTGTTAACGGGTGTTAAGTGGAAAAGAACAAAAGATAGAATAACCCAAAAAAATGATTCATAACTTTAGTTGGTAAACTAATCAAATTAATAAAGGAACTAAAGTCTTTATATAACATTCATCATTTTGTTTTGCTAAAGATGTTGTTTTAAAGTCAAACAGTGAGGTTGTTTCATGTTTGACAAGATCATAAGACCGCATGCTGTGATAAAACTCTATGAGACTAACACCGTAAATTCATGACTTCGGCGTTATATCATTAGAAACATTCAAAAAAAGTATAATTTTTGTTAAAATGTGAAACAAAAGTTTCCTTTTTAAGAGTTCAAAGGGAAATTCTTGTAACAAAATGAACTTATTAAGGAAAAAGCGGGCATATTTTTTAAATTTTTGTTCTCTGTAATCTCCGAAATTTTGCCTCTAAAACTTCCTTAGCGTTCCCAATTAGGCAATTAATGTGCAACAAATACATACCCTCCTTTCAAAAAGAAGTTTTGAACTTCTAAACTTTAAAGGTACTCATGCAATTTGAATTGGCTTAATTACGACGTGCAACTAAGGTTGGCATGGTTATTTTAAGTTTTTCGGTCGTTTCATTCGGTGACTCTCGTGTATGCGACACTTTTCCAGAAGTTAAATATTTACGAACGGAGTTCTTAATATGGTCATTCAGTAATTTGTTAGCAAAGATTCACAAACGTAGTTTTCAGTTTCTTTATTTAGTCTGATTTCGTACGGTATCGTTTAGTTCATTGCATTATTTTTGATGGTACAGGCTACTTCATCATCATGGCGTGTTGGATACTGACTAATTTGACTAAGAATGCGAAAACTTCCGTTATTCAGGCATTGTACGTGAACAAATTATGTTGGCAGCATTTGGCTTATAATACTGGTAATTAATTTCTTTTTAAGATTTTTTCTGTCTTTTTTTACTATTAAACATACTACAATGCAATTCTCAAAAATACTGACTAAAAGAGAATAAAATTACATGTATATAACAAGTTTTAAAAATGAGATAATAGTATCTAATAAGATTGAAGCTCTTTATTTGTCATTTCCAATCTAATCCAGTTACTCAAACAATTTTGGTCATAAACATCTTCAGGAGCAAAATAACCAGAATCTTCAGGAGCAACACATTTATCTGAGTTGGGAATGTTTTTATATGGAGAATGGTGATAACCAATATCTCTAAACCAATGAATTTTAGATCTATCTTCAAATAAACCCAATCCAACAGAATGAACAGGAGCATCACCCCATCTTTCGTAATAAAAACCACCAGCTTCATCTAAAGCGTTCATCCATTCGGAATATGCTTCTCCTCTGTAAAAGTCCATATCACCAATTTCAAAATTAGACCAAAAATGGCATGTAGAGTAACCACCAGTCATTTTAGCATAATCAGGATGTTGAACATTTTCTGTTAACCATCTGAAAGCACCATTTGGATGAACGTATTGAGGATTCTGTTCGAGAAATTTCAAAGTAACAGGCCATAAAGTTTCGACAGTTAGTGGATTATCATATAATGAAATAGTAAAACCATAAGTTTTATTATTATCTTCCATAAACTTGAATAAGTCATAATCAACAGAACAATAATAATCAGTTGCTGGTTCAAATCTCCAATACCATCTGAACTGCTTTAACCTTTCCATTTGATAAAAATAACCAGAATTAAATCTACACATATTATGGTATGAAACTTTATCAATATACTGAACTCCCTTTTCCTTTAAAATTGCAATTTTTTCGGCTTCTTTATCAAGATCAATATTGTCTGGTTTGTTCCACATATCAGCTGGAATAACTTCAAAATAACAGTCACTGACAGTATGTCTTTGAATAGTATCCATAAATTCTTGAGAAAACGGTTCATCGTTAATAAAAGTATATGGATAATGAAATTTTTGATTCCAATTACTTTCTAATTGTCTTAATGTATAAACTATATCTTGCAATTCTTGGTTTCTAACTAATGTTAATAAAGTAGCATTAGCTCTTGGATAATCGTCTTTGGCCAAAACCTTTTTATTTCCATCCTTGTCAACGTAATTATTATAACTTAATTCTGAAAACTTAGGTTCAGTAATCCTTTTGGAATAAACTTCTCTGAAAAAATCCATATTATTTTCGACAATATTTTCTTCAATATTTGTGAACAAAGATTTATCAAAAGTCAAAGCTTTTTGAATTTCTTCCCAAGTCATACCTTCTTCGCCGTATCCGTTTTCTGCAGCTGAAGATTGGTCCATTAACTTGGTATTGTATTGGATTTTGTAATTTTCAGCCGGAGAAAACAAACTGTTAGCATCGAATGTGGAAATATCTTCATGAGACACAAAGATCAAATAAATGATCACAAAAATTGTGCTAGCAACAAGAACTTTTCTAAAGGTAGCTCTTGAAACCTTTAACATTGTTATCTGTTCCCTCCAAAACTCGTTGGTATCTGCTGTGGCCTCAAAACCCTGCTCCTATACCCGCTATGATATTCGCCCAACACCAACACTAACAAAGAACACAAGCAGAACAGCATGGACTCCAAAACGCGACAAGGAACGAAATGATTTGGTTCTAGCTAAGACGGTTTTTTTAACCCCTGTGGAAACACAGAAAGAACCGATAAACATAAACAATATCGTGATATTAGCAACCATATCCACATGTTCAGACTTTCCACAACCTTACATGGTCATGATGATGACGTTAAGGCCCTTGCAATGCTTAACAACGATACAATTGTCTCTGGATCAAGAGATTCTACAGTAAGAATTTGGAATAGACTTGAAGAAAACTTGAAAGATTTTAATAGTTCTATCATTAATTTTAAATCAAACAAGTTTATTAATGCATTGGCTATTTACAATTATGGCTCTGAAACTTTAATTGCTAGTGCAGGTAATGAAAACGCAATTAATTTAACATCACCAACGTCTGTTTTTACTGATATGAATGATAATAACGAATATTGTTTACTAGGACATACTGCTAATATTTGTACATTAGACACTCATGGCAATCTAGTTTTAAGTGGATCATGGGATTGTACAGCAAAAGTATGGGACAAAGAGACTGGTGGAATTTTATATGATTTGAAAGGTCATGAAAATTCAGTTTGGTCAGCTAAATTCTTAAACTCCAGAGAGTTCATCACTTGTGGTGCAGATAGAACAATTAGAAAATGGAATGGTAATAAACAAGTTAAATGTTTTATTGCACATGAAGATGTCGTTCGTGATTTGTTACTATTACCAAATGGTGATTTTGCATCATGTTCAAATGATTCAACAATTAAGATTTGGGATGGAATTACGTATACTAATAAAGCCATTTTAATGGGACATCAGAGTTTTATTTATTCATTAGATATTTTATCTAATGGTGACATTATCAGTTGTGGTGAAGATAGATCTGTTAGAATATGGAGAAATAATGAATGTATTCAAATTATTACATTACCATGTATATCTGTTTGGAAAGTTCTTGTATTAAAGCATGATGATATTGTAACTGCATCATCAGATTCATTAATTAGAATTTTTACAAGGGATAAATCAAGATATGCGAAAAAGAATGAAAATTTAATATTTCAAAAAGAATTAGAAAATTCATCAATCAGTGAATCCTCATTATCTAATGTAAATAAACAATTAATTCCTGGAATTGATGCTTTAAATTCAAATGAACCTAGAATTGAAGGTGAAACTAGATTAATTAAATCTAATTTAAATACAATTGATTTATATCAATGGAATGAAAATAGTTGGGTTAAAATTGGACAAATGGTTGAAGGTACATCATCGAATCAAAAACAATTTTATAATGGTAGTTATTATGATTATGTTTTCAATATTGATATTGAAGACGGTAAACCACCATTAAAATTACCTGTTAATGTTAGTGATAATCCATATGATGTTGCCGAAAAATTCTTAGCAACTTATAATTTACCTTATTCATATTTACAACAAATTGTTGATTTTATAATGAAAAATGCTGAAGGTATTTCATTAGATGAATCAAATAATGTTGATGTTAAATCTAAAGGTATTTTACCTCAAACTGAATATTTATCATTTGAAAAAGTTGATTTTAATAAAATGTTAATAACTTTTAAAAAATTGAATTCTAAACAATCAATTGATAATCAAATATCCGTTGATTTTGAAACATTAATAAATTGTGAAAGTTTTAATAAAATTCATCAACTTGCACTAGATATTATAAAGCAATGGGATGGAGATTCAAAATTATTAGGATTTGATATTTTAAGAGCGCTTATAACTAAAATTCAACCAAGTGAAGAATTATTCCCAATTATTAGAACAGGATTAGAATCAGGAAATTTAACATTAAAAATTCAAATGATGACTATTAGAATTTTAGATAATACATTTAAAGCAAAATCATGGGGTGAACAAATGATGCTCGATGAAGATATATTTGATATTATTTTTACAGACTATTTATTTGAAAACCTTTCAAAAGATAATAATTTTTTACCAATTAGTGTATCTACATTAATTTTGAATTATTCTGTATTAATTAACAAATTTCAACTTGTGAAATTTCAAGATAAGATACTACCAATTATTAATAAATTATTAAATGTTCCAAATATTATTAATAATGATGAATCTGCTTATAGATTATTAGTTTCTATTGGTACATTAAATTACATGAAATCAATTACCGATAAAGTTCAATATCTTTCACCATTTGCGAATAAAACCGAAGATAGATTTGAAACTGTTAAAAATGAAATAGTATAATTACTTTTGCTTTTTTTTTTTTCCTATTTATAAATCTATTTAATTTTATATACAGATTAATCAATTTTAGATAATTTTCTTTTCTTTAAATTGGCTAACAACATGTTTATAAACATCATCGACTGGTTCATTACAATTAATTTTAATGACTTTATCCTGATCATCAAAATATTCAACAACAGGCATACTTGTTTGAATAAAAGTAGTAAATCTTTTTTTAATACTGTCTAAATTATCATCAGATCTACCTGAAGTTTTACCTCTATTTAATAACCTTTGTAACATCACTTCTTCAGGGCATTCAAAATAAAGTACCAATTTACCTTCAGAAACAGTTTTTTCAAAACTTAAAGCTTGATCCATTTTTCTTGGGAAACCATCAACCAGGAAATTTCTTAATCCTTTATTATATTGTTCAACAATTGCATTTTTCAATAAATTAATAGTAATTTCTTGAGGAACGATTAAACCTTCTTTAATATAATGGTCAATTAATTCACCAAATTCACTACCTGGTGTATTTTTTTCTTTACGTAATAAATCGCCAGCACTTAAGTGAATAAATTTATAATCATTAACTAATTTTGCACATTGTGTACCCTTACCTGATCCAGGTCCACCTAAAACGAAAACAACATTAACTGAATCTGGATATTTTTCTGATGGGAAAAGTGGCGTTCCTTGAAGAGTAGAAGATGTTGGATCAATAGATGCAGTAGGTGGTTTACTATTATTGTTCATGTTATAATAAGTTAAGCCGATAGCTGATAATCCTAAAAGTGATAATGGAATAAAATGATTGGTTTTATTAGAACCTGAACCACCTGAACCAGTGGAATAGGGACGTATACAAAGTGAAGATTTGAATAATAAACGAGATGATTTGGTCAAACCTCTTGCAAACATTGTAGGGTGATTAAAGAAAGTAGTAGTTTAGGATTGTAGTATTTAAAGAAAGTTTTGTATACATTATATGGTCTTGTTTGTATTGTCATATTTAACTTTTTTCTTTTTCTTCAATTTCGTGAATTGCGAGTCGTTCGAGTATCTTCTTTAAGCGAAGGAATCAGGAAAAGCGAAAAGGGTCCTTTTTTGCAAGATTTGAAGATCGAATTACTAATAAAGAATTAAATAATATTGTTTTAAATTATAGACAAAAGAATAAATAGAGTTTAAAGAGAAAAAATAAATAAAATAACGTTAATTTGAATGTAAACGTAAACGTTAATTTTTAGATACAATTGGATAAATAATGTATATGCATTTCAATAATAAAAAATTTTGTTAATTTACTCTATATTAATTTAATGTATTGTATCGTATATCATCATATAAATAAATAATAAGGTTATTTTATGTAGGTAGTGGGTGTGGTTGTATTTTATTTTTTATAATGTTATTTAGTGGGTTGCAAATTATCGAGTTGCTTACCATCTCATTAAGGACATATCATTTCTGAGTCTGTTGTAATCGAATAAAGCTTCAATTTGACCAGTACCTGCAACAGCAATGTCTTGATCATAGAGGTATTTTTGAGCCCAAGCTTTAACGGAAGAGGAAGTAACGGCATCAATGTTTGCAGAAATTTCATGTTCAGATGGAACGTAACCAATAGCGAAAGCTTTAGTTGCTAAAGATTCAGCAGTAGAAACTGCACATTCAGATGGGGTTAATAATTTTAATTTTAATTCTGCCTTTGCCTTTGCAAATTCGATTTCATTAACGGTACCAGTTGAGAATCTATTCCAGTTTTTTAAAGCGAAATGAATAGTTTCATCATAATTTCCAACATTGTGAGAAGCAAAATAACCACCCCATAAACCAACATCAGAATAAGCTAATTGGAAATGATCAAAAGAATCAATTAAATGATTTTCTTCAAGGAATTGAGCTAAAGTAGAACCAACAAATGGAGAGAATGGAGATTCAACACCTGAATAAGCACCATTAATTTGAGCAGCAACTAAACCAGTATAATAAGAAGCAGAATCATTAACACCAGGAGTTAAAACAGAGATTGCAGCATGAGCTTGTGGTAAGTTATCATCTCTTAATCTAATATCAGAACCTAAGAAAGAAACAGTTGAAAATGGAGTTTTTGCACCGGTTGCAACAGGTAATTCAGAAGCAAATTTAATTAAAGTATCATGATTAATTTCATCACCAACTGAAACAATTGCTAAATTTGAAGAAACTAAATTTTTTGCTAAATAATTCTTTAAATCTTGAGATTCTAAAATTTCTAAAGATTCAGATTTACCATATTTTGGTAAAGCTAAAGAAGTACCTTGAAAAGCTGTACCAATCATATGTTCAAGAACCATATCTTTTGGAGAATTTTCAAAAGCATCGACGATTGCAATTGATTTTTCCTTTTGATCAGCTAATTTAACAGTATCATTAACAATTGCTTCAAGGTTTGCAAAAGTATTTTTAATTGAATTTAAAGCACCAGAAGCGTTACCTTTTGGATAAGCTGCAGTTAAAAGACCAGTAACTTCTTTTTGGTTAGAAGAATAATATTTAACACCTTCAGAAGTAAGTGCATCCTTTGCAGAAGATGAAGAAGTAACTAAGTTACCTAATAAAGTAGAGATACCAGAATTGTAAGCATTTTCAGATCTTGAACCAGAATTAAGGTATAAACCAACAGATGCTTTTGCACCATTAGAAGGTTTAGTAATGACGGTGATACCGTTACCTAATTTTGAAACAGCTGTTTTAGCTAATTGTTTTGAAGAAGTAGAAAATAATCTCTTTGAAAGCATTATGGAATTGAATGTGGTTGGTGAATCTAGAGATGGAAAGGGGAAAAGGAAATCGGAAGAAAGGGAGAAAGAAAGAAGAAATATAAGAAAAAATTATGTAATACAATCGGACTATTATTCCACACACGTTAGGACCATGAAGTTGACTCATATGATATAGACACAACCAGACAGTGTTGTAAAGGTATTGAGCGTTGCAGAATCGGAGAGTCGCAGGAGTCGCAGAATCGCATAGAGATGTCT
>JAKTWG010000039.1:0-102306 GCA_030560915.1 Pichia sp. NRRL Y-12824 | reverse complement strand
TCAAAACATACCTCGTTGCACCTAAAGTCATTCCGGTAGACTCGTTTTTGGTAAGCATACAATACCTCATCTTAAAACTTTTTAGTAAACTATTAGAAAAACTAATATCAACGTTTTCGTCTTCTTCCATTTCTAAACTAGTACTATTGGCTAATATTCTTTGTGATCTCAGAAAATAAAAACATTTACATATAAAAATAATATTTCTAATTGGCATTTCACCTTCCAACAAAAAATCACTATTATAAGCGGTGGCAAAGACAGTTGTTCTTATTGTTTCAAATGGAGAAAATATAAATAAAACGTTCGACAACACATCAAAAATAACTAAATTTGTAAGGTTATGTTTACTTTCCACATAAACCGGGAATACTAGAACAGTTCTAATATCAGCATACTTATCTCCTGTATAATATGTTGCAAATTCTCCCAAATATGAGTCCTCTTTAAATTTATTGACAATATTTAAGCAATCCAGATGTTTGGGAATGGTTTCTAAATTAAGCATATGAGTTTTTGGATGAAACAAATACATCATAAGATTATCTGTCCTATTATCAATGGAGTTCTTGTACTTTTGAGCATACTCAATGTATAAAAAGGACAAAACAACAATTGCTTGGCTCAAGGATAGTTTGTCAGTAGATATTTTAGGAAAATGTTCATTAACAAGGTCATGTTTTCTGTGGTATATCTGATCACAATAAAAATTAATCATTTAAACAGAAGCTGTAACATTTGCTAGTAATAAGAACAAATAACAAAAGAGTGAAAAAATACAAAAATACTGGGAACAGCAATTAACCCTGTAATTACGCGAATTTGTGTTTGATCTTCGTGTGTTGTGAGTTTTTCGTGCGTACGAAGCGTTTCTATTGGCCCATTTTAACAGACAAAACTTTTTATTTCAATACAACAATTTTAATAGAACAAATTACTCACATTTTTATTCTGATTAGATTGATATATTAATATTTAAAAAAGCGTAAGAAATAAAGGTAATATGGAGAATTTAAAAAAAAAAAAATCAAGACAGAGAAAAATGGCATTTTCACGATTTTTGCTTTTTTTCCATTTGATTTTCAAAATTTTTAACATGGCAAAAATACACAATTTACCTTACTATGTTGAATATATAATAATAAATGTAAATCCATTGCTATAATTCTTTCTACACGCATACGCACACATGTCTGGTGTATACACACTACACTTAGGGTGAACTGGTAAAGATAAAACCCACTATAAAGTACAACTACTACAATGTCATAGTATAGCATCATTTGATGTTGTGTTCGCGCCATCTACAGCAATTCGTTCATGAGATCTTCATCATCGTACTCGTCGTCCACCTCCTTTTGTTGTTGTTCTCCCTCTTCCTCACTTTCGTCACTTCTCCCTTCTTCATCTCGATCTTTCTCATAGCTATCACTTAATCCATTATTAATATGATCATTTTCTAGTCCTTCATATGCGCAGTCCTCAATACCATCTAAAATTATAGGTGCACCCATGTCCTGCTCTGGAATCTTTTCATTACCTTCTATATCATATCGATACATTCCATCATTTCTTAAAGTTAACTCATCTTGATCCACAATTTGTTCACCGGGCTCCAATGTTTGTAGTGTAGTACTATTTATATTGAGTTCTTGTTCAAAGTTCTCATCCTCTGAATTGTATCCAATGGTCAAATCATTGTTAGGACCTTCTGTATCATCAAATTCATTAAACCTATGTTCATCAATCTCGTTATCCGAAATCGTTGGCCTGATAGCCCCGGTAACATTTTCTTCGAGCAGTTTAACAATTCTTTCTGTTAGATCATTCTTCAAGTGTTCTGAAATCGATGGATCATCCATAGTTTCTTGCAAAGTGTAAACCATCCATTTTCTGTTCTCATTTTGCTTCGCAATTTGAACCCCTTCTTCATCCATAGGTTCGCCTCTCCTTTTTTTCCTAGCAGTACTATTTCTAACGATGTTTCTTTTAGTTCTTCTAGCTACCTTCGGAAATACAGTTGACATTAAAGCGGCATCCAATTCTTGAATAAACAAATGTAAGGCAGTATATTTATCAGCAAAATTGTGCTTCAACATGACACCATACAAAAATTTTGACAATACATGTTTGCAAGGAACTTTACAAACTCGACATTTCATGCAATACATACAAGCCACATTTGGATCAAGATCCTCATTTAAAGTAAGATCATCATATTTAGTTCTATTTCTATAAACATTAAATCTTTTGCTCATAAGTTTGGTGTATTCACGATGAAATAATGCTTTTTTATACGGTGTTAGTTGTCTAACAAAGTCCATCTGAACTAAATTTTTGTTCAGCTGTTTTTTGCTTGATTTTAAACGCATCCGAGTATCTTGTAGCTCAAAGTAGCTAACTATTGCATCAGTAAAGACAACCATATTTTTTTTGTGTTTAATCTTTCTTCCGTATTTTAATGAACTATGAATTGTTTCACTAGCTTGTGTAGAACACAACGTACTTATTAGAATAGCCGCTGATTCAATTTCGTCATCGTCATAGACAGCATCCATATCACCATCGTCTGCTGTATCATCTGTAAAATTGGTCGCATTATCACATCTTTTTACTTGAACTTCGGTTTCATCAAGAATTTTATGAAACTTTTTACAACATTCAGAAACGCTTTTTGTATTTAAAATGTAATTAAATCGAGAATCATCCTCGTGCTCTTCAAACGAATGCTCCAAAGTTTTCATTATTTCAGAAGAAATACCAGAGGATCTTATTCTTGCATATAGAGACCATCTTTGTCTTGTTTTGAAATTATTATAAATGTACAAAATTTTCAGTCTTAAAAGTTTCAGTGCAGCAAGTGGGGTATATTTTACTCGTCTTAACGTTGTGAATTTTTTAGATTTGTTTCTAACCATAAGTTTCCAAATGTAAAAATCATTAGGTTTTAATCTGTAAGAACTCCCTGACCTCTCTTTTATCTTTGAAATTTCTCTTATCTTTTGTTTCATTTCAAAATAGGTCCGTCTGTAATCCATTGCAATCATCAATAAATTATTAGCACATTCTAGTTCAGTCATTGAATAGATTGCTCTAGTTGCTAATGTCGTTCCGAAAACATTCAAATTCCTTTCAAAAGTCAGCCTTTTATGCCAAGTGCAGTTTCGAACAGTTGCTCTTTCATCAAAAACAGCACTGATACCGGTGAGTTCAGCTTGTGATTCATCAGTCAAAATTGTCGTACACTCAAGATTTGCTGCTGATCCAAAATTTCTTTTGAGCATAGTTATGAGTTGAAGAAAAAAAACCCTAAAAGCCCTACTACTTTCGTTTAAAGGTAATGTTGCAATACAACCAAGAAAAACTTGAGGCTCCGATCCGTCATTTAATTCTTTCTTAAAAGAAACTGTAATGAACTTTATTGTGTTGTCTTTGAGCATATTAAACGTCGCATCAACACTAATAGTTTTGACCTTCATTAACTCTTCTAAAGATAGTCTAGATGCATATATTATACCTTGATTATTTTTGTCATTATTTTTTGAATCATTTGGATCTTCATAGTAGAAATGATGAACGAGAGTGTCCGGAGATTTAGCAGTATCATAATACCTACCATCATTATAAGTAGGTAATTCGTTACTAGCAAGTGAAGTCTTAATCAAATCAACACAAACATCGTAATTTGACAAATCTATGTTTTTATAACTTTTACCTGTTAAAAACTTTCTATTAAACATTGTCTTCCAATTATACAATACAGATATAGTAGGGGGTCTTCCAAGTTGTGAAACTGATGTAGCAAAACAATTTTTGTATTCAATTTTAATAGCATTTAAAATGTCATATGGGGAACTTATGAACTTAGACAAAAACAAATTCCGATATGCTTGATAACCTAAATCGATATTTTTTTCTCTGCAAAAACTACCATGTTTACCAGTCTTTTTCATAAACACAATCTGATGTAAAGTATCCATGAGGATAAGGTAAGATATATCACAATGAACTGATCGAAATTTGCATTCCATAGTTGCACGAAATATGTAATCACCGAACTTTTTCACTTTTCTCCAAGCTTTACCACCTGCTAGCTTCATAATCATCAAAAAACCATATAATTCTTGAAATTGTGGAAAAGACAGAATGCAATAATCATCATCATTCATAGCTTGAATTTTTATTGACTGCCCGTATCTGATCTTGAAAAGATTTGGAGAAATGGGAGGTGCATAATATTTAAAACTATTCCAAATAAGAATGCAATCTTTATAGTCAGTTATTTGTAGACTATTTTTCCATTTTGCTTCAATTACAAAATTCGGGTCTAACAATTCTTCTCGATTCTTATTTGGAGATTCCATTATTGGAGAAAAAACAAGAGGTTTTTTCTCAAATACAGCAAATGTTTTATTCAAATAGCTCATATAGTTTTTATATTTAAATACTTCAGTAAAATAGGGATAAAATGAACAGGTACCGATACTCAAACAAGGATCCTTCCTCCTGTTAGGGAGCTTTCTAAAGAAATCGTAATAATAACTATCCGCATCAAGCAGATACTTTCTGCAAAATGTATTTTCATTTATGGAAATGTATCTTATATCACTTATATCAATCTCTTCTTCAATTTCTTTGTGAATTCCCAAATTCTCAAATACAAATAACGATTTCTTTTTTTCCTTGACAGATAGCTTATACCAATCATACATCAGCTCATTTTTGATATAGTCTTTTAAGTTTTCTTGTGACTGGAGTAAAGCTCTTTCAACATCTTGTTGGTTTCCATTATCTATTACTATTAGCTCTGTACTTTGGTTTGCTTCTTCATGTGGTATATTTGAAGCGATTTCCCACTGTTTTTGGAAACTAGCTATCTCCTCAAGACTTATTGAACCATCTGACAGCTGCAATTCCAAAATAGAATTAGCTGTGATTCGATCCAATAGATTCTGAAATATTTTGAATGATTTTTCATAATCAAATCTTAGTATGAGATCGGTATTTGTTAATATCCCTGTGTCAGATACCATACTTTCTTTTGATGGAAATAAACATCTCAAGCTAGGAGATGTGCGATTCATTATTATTTTGAAAGAAAAAAGAGTTTCAAGAATGACAAAATAACACAGTAGAAGACAGATAAGTGTATTCGAGTAAGAATCAGAGGAGTACTATAAGAACAATTCTATACATTTACCATTGCCATGCATTTACGCGATAGAAAAAAAAAAAAAAAAAAAGGTCGTAGAATACTATGTCCCGGTCTTTTGAATCATAATCAATAACCTTCCAGGAGTGGTTTCATTATACCTACCATTACTTAAATCGATTGAAAATTTGGTAAGAGTTTTATCGATGTCATTTCGGAGTTCTAAGTGTCAAAGCCAGTTGCAAGATGGTATTCACCGATGTGATAGTCTTCCTCACTCGACTCACCTTCATATTTTGACTTAGAATCTTCAACAGGATTCACAGCGTAACTTGACTTAAATGTTTAAATTACTTCCTAGTGAATATGTTACTCGTATCTATAATAAAATTTTTACATCATACGTATCAACCTTTACATATTACACATAAACAGAACTGGACAAAGGTTGTAAGGAATTCTGATTAGACTCCGTGAGATTACGTAATATTGTGCGACACACGTTACGTAAGCTCAAAGTGCACTGCGCGTTGGCGTTGGCGTTTGTTGTTGTTTTTGTTTTTGTTGTTGTTGTTGTTGTTGTTGTTTTTTTTGTTTCTTTGGTCTTTTGTGACCTGTCTCCTAGTCTCTTTTTTTCTTTTACGGGTGATTCTAGCTTTGTTTATCACGTTCACATCCACCTAATGTCGTCAAGACTGTCTTCTACATCGGCATCTCTTTCTTTGTCGGGACTGCTAGAAAACCCTTCGTCGCCTGATATAAACAACAACAACATCAACAACAATGTTAACAGTTTTCAGATTCATACTTCTCCTTCACATCGAAAACCTGCAACCAGACTGACAATGCAGAGCTATTTTGATAAAGAAAATAAATATTATCATGACAGATCTCCTAAATCAAATCACAGAAATAATTTAAAAGAAAGAAAAGATACTTTGACTCCTTTAAAAGCTTCAAATCAGAATACTCTTAATACAAATAGTCTTTTTAACAACACACCCCCAAACAGTAACAAGAATCGTCTTTCCTTGGCAAATTCAGTCAAAAGTGCTTCCACAAAATCTTCAGGTGATCATTTTTTTACTAATACAACCAACAATTCAAATTCAAGAAAATCTTATTTATCTTATGCTTCTTCTGAATCTCATAGTCACAAAAGTCGGAAAAGTCATAATAGACATTCTGTTGATACATTTAATTCCATCTCTTCGCCTAAAGTCATTACTGATGATATTGAAAATATTAATCTTGGTTTAAGTAAATCTTCAGTAGTGCAACAACAACATGCCAAACCCAAGGAAACAATTAAAAAAAAAAGGAAGGAAATTAATGGCGATCATGAAAAGAAAAAGTCAGTTTCAAAATCTACGTCTTTTATTAGTCTTAGAAATTCTTTATCTATGAAATCGATCACTTCCTCTTTAAAAAATGATTCTTCTTCTGAATATATTAATGACAACAATAATGCAGAAAAGAGAAGTAGTCTAAAATCCAAAAGAAAAATGTCTTTAGAAAACATTCGAACTTTTTTGAAAAGTAATAGATATTCTTCAATTGATAGCCATGCCGATTATAAGAATAATATATCATTGCCTGTTATGCAACCTCAGACTAAGGATAAAATTAGACATAAATTGAGAAATTCTTCTTCAATTGTCTCCATTTCTTCATTTATTTCAAATAGTGACTCAGTCAAAACTAATTCGAATAGAAATAATAATGTAAATGAAAAATCAAACCATAATCCCAAAATGAAATCTGTTGATGTTAATCAAATACATTATTCATTACTACTAAAATTATGCAACCAGTCAAGATGTGTCTCTTTTACAAGTTATTTAAATAAATTTCAGACTTCAAGTCAACGGAAACATTTAACAAAACTGAATATATCTTCTAAAAATTATTTATTTATGGAATTTTCATGTCAGGATTCAGATTCAGATGTCGCTTTGAATCCATCAGGTGTTTGGAAAGTTATTCCAATAGATTTAGATGGAGAATCAAATACAAAAGTAATCCAGGAACTTACATTAACTATGTTAATGAGCAATAAAGAGGGATTTATTACAATAAATTCTGCAAAAGTTGTTAAGGGTCCTTGCCCAAGTGCTCTATTGGAATTAATGGATTTAGAAAATAATCTTGAAAATCCAAATCAATTGTACTTAATTATGAGACTAAATTATGCTGGTGTGTCTTTGAGAGACTATAAATTAGAAAGTTGGAAAGATGCATCAATTATCTTTAAAAAAATTTTAGATGCAATGTGTATCGGTGAAGATGAAAATTATGAACATAGGGATTTAAATATTGAAAACATTTTGATTAATAATAAATTTGATGAAGGCTTAGATGATATAGCTGCTAACAATATGGATAGCAATTATCATGATAAGGAAGATTTCATTGATGTGACTATAATCGATCATGCTTTGGCTCGTGGTGTCGTTAGTGGTCAACTGATGTATAGGAATCTTTTTGATGCTGATTTTTTCAAAGGTAGCGGAGAATATAGACACACAATTTATAAATTGATGAGACGTGTGGTGACAAATAAAACAGATTCAATTTCAATTTCTACTTCAACTATGAGTATTAATACATTAAGTACAGAAATGAGCATGATGAATACTAACAATATGGCAGATTGGTCATCATCTTATCCAATTTTTAATCTGTTGTGGGTTCACTATTTGCTTCATGTTTTATTATTTGAAAAAGACCTAAAACCAATTAAAATGAATCCAATATTGAAAAAGAAAGGCTGGTTGGCTAATGGTAATGAAGTTGCTGAAGAAAATGCCATTTATGAACGATTAATGCAAGGTTATCGTATGGTTGAACCTGCCGCTCTTTTTGGTCACAGGAAAAACAAGTATATGAGAGAGGTGAAAAATGTACATGAATTTAGAGAATGGTATCGAGGACATTAGATAAATTTTCGTAAACATAGATAAAAATCGTATAACTTTAAGATTTAGTATACGAGTTAAGCCTTTTTTTTTTCCTGATCCGCGTTTTGTTTACCTTTTCGTAATTACTTTGATGATGAGATCCGAAGTCGTTAAAGTAGATGCCGTTTTTTGTTTTGTTTTCTATATTTTACCCCACTACTTTAATACGTTAACAAATACACTATGGATCATGCGTTCCAAAAGCTCAATATAAAAAATGATTTATCAACTATCCATGAATCAGATAGAAATCCAACAAAAGAAAACATGCGATTACATAAAAAACAGCAACTACTTGCAAAATATGTTGATAAAAACAACAGTTTGATAGACGATGAATATGATTTTTTTGAAGAAAACACTGAGGAGAACCTTCCAAGCTTTGACTTTGATAAAAAAGTGAAAGCGAAAATGATGATGCAAAATCAACAGAAAAAACTAGAAACACCACAAAAATTAAAGTCAGCTTTAAAAACACCAATGTCTAATCAGATGCTTACAATTACTGATTATAAACCTCGTCAGGACTCGATATCCTCTTTATCATCAAGAACAGTATCTTCTATACATTCACAATATTCAGAAAGTGATACCGATAACAGTGACTATGCAGCAGATTTTGATGATTTTGAAGAAGTCAACAACAACAACTTAAATTTGATTCAAAATTTTCAACGAAAACAGTTGGAAGCTAGAAAACTTGCAGAATTGACAAAATTTGAAAAATTGGCACAATATAATAAATTAAAAAATAAACGAATAAAACCAAATGAAAAAATTGCCTCGTATTATGATAATGAAGAACATGTTGTTGATTTTTCAGATGATTCTGACTTTCAGTCTATAAACCGCTTAGATCCCTCAAAATTAAACAGATTCAGAGAGTATTCAACATCTACATCCACACTAGGTCGAAAAACATCGATGCCTGCAATAAAGATGGCAACTAGTCTAAACGGTTCACCTAAAAAAATCAAGAAATACTCATCAACAATGAACATAAATTCACAAACAAAAAATTACAACCAAA
This sequence comes from Pichia sp. NRRL Y-12824, assembly GCA_030560915.1. Classification (NCBI taxonomy): domain Eukaryota; kingdom Fungi; phylum Ascomycota; class Pichiomycetes; order Pichiales; family Pichiaceae; genus Pichia; species Pichia sp. NRRL Y-12824. The sequence goes on along the minus strand of JAKTWG010000039.1, from coordinate 93,164 downwards.
AAACTTATACCCCATCAATCTCATCAAAAGATTTGGAATATCCAGTGTTCACAGGTGAAGAACTAGATAATGTTGCCGATTTTGACCTTACTATTACATTATCAGATTATAAGAGATTGAAAAGAAAAAGTCAGAAATTTGATTTATCTAAATATAAAGAACCTCCAATACACCAACACTCAAAACCTCGGAATATTTATAAACCTAATTCCAATTTAAATGCTAATGTAATTCATTTAACACCACAAGAATCACAAACTTCAAAATTGACCAAGGAGGGCAAAATAAAATTAATTAGATCATTAGGAAAACCTAAAGTTAAGAAAGTCATGCCAGGTCATTTGTATGGTGAAATTGTTTATGATCCAAAACTGAAAAAGTGGTGTGGTAATGAAGAAGATTTGCTGAGATTTGAAGTAATAAACTCTTCAAAACCGCAGTTAATAAATAATAAGAAAGCACTACCTCAGGTTATTGGAAATATGGTATATGACGACAAAAAATTAAGATGGGTTAGTGTGACTGGATCATATGAGGATGATCCATTTGGTGATGATTTTGATACAACATTGCATATAAATGATGAAAAGGTCAAGAATATAATTAAACCAGTTATCGGTAGAGGTGTATCTGGAAGATTAGTCCCTTCTGAATCGACCATGTCAATATCTGATCATTTGAAGAAGCAAAATAGTTATTATAAAGTGACACCTGCGATGTATAAAAGTTGGAAAATGGAAGAAGAACGATGGGTTAGGAAAGTTGGAAATTGGTTTCCTAATGATGAGAATCCATACGAGTTCAAATATGAGCTAAAAGTGTTTTTAAACCAACAGTAGTGTAAATCTAATGTATATTATGAAAGAACAAGAATTTTCCAAAAATAATGGTGATTTTGAAGTAAAACAATTATAATTAAAACTAACCAATGTAGTCGAGAACGAAATATTTGTGGGGTAAAGGATTTAAAAGGTTGTCAATTTAAAACTGTTTCAAAAAAAATAAACAATGAAAAAAAAGTAAATCAACTGCAGATATCAATTGATTTTTATCGATAAAAACAGAACAACGTTCTGTCTTGCTGCAAAAACTTAAGGTTGTTCAAATTTTGTTGTTTAGAAACTGCTATTTTAAGTCCTTTTTTATTATGCCAAAGCATGGCGAAGATGTAATAGGGAAATTAGGGGAGCACCAATGTACTTTAAAGACCTTTTGCAAAAAAAAACAATGTTGGATATTCAAACATAAACAGCTAGTTTCTATATTGATTATCACAAAAATGTTATTAGCTAAGATTTAGGTATGAGGAAAACAGAATTGAATCAGTTGTTTTTGACGAGATTCAAAAAGTCAGTAGGGATAACAGCTTAAAAAAGTAAACTTTTTATTTTTAAATTAATTTCATAGACTATTTTTTTCACCTTGAAATTGACCTAGCTGTTGGAAAATTTGCAAATTTTGCATTGATAAGTTTTTCTACATATAACCTGGCTAAAAAATGCTTTTATTTCATGACATGCTGAACTGCAAAAATGTATGACAAAAATTCAGACATTATTAACTCTTATTGTCCTCGGCTATCTCTAGAATTTTCCAAGGTAGAAATGCACATAGCCTTAAGGTACATTGTTTTATACTCTTTTTTGATTTTTTTTTGTAAATAAAGACAGGAAGAAAACAAGAATGAAGCCAATTAACCATTTAAAAAGTATTAATTTCAGTTTCAGTTTTTCAGTTTTTCAGTTTTTCAGTTTTTCAGTTTTTCAGTTTTTCAGTTTTTCAGTGTACATTATTTTTTTGGAGCTTGTCTTTCAAATGCTACCGTTTTTGGTAGATTGGAGGTCGAAGGTGACAAGTTTATAATTCTACAGGTTTCTAATATTGCATTGGTCATTAAGAAAAGGGTTAAAGTTCAAAATGATGTAGAAAAAAAGGATCTAATTCTAATCCACTTTTGAAAATGGTTAAAAATTAGAGAAATAAGTTACCTCTCATCAGCATGAATAGCAACAATTCACTCAACGTTAAGATTGATAAACTGCTATTTATTTTGGTAGTTGTTGATGGTAAAATTGTTTTTGCAAGGTCTAAAATATATTTCAAACAATATATCAAAAATAATGAGGTTGTTGCGGCATCGATACCAAAGACGTAAGTAACATTACATCCTTTGCTTTTTTGTTGCAAAACCATGATTAGTCACCGCTTGCTGCTGAAAATGCAAAATGCTTTTTTTTATGTTGTTAATGAACTAAAATATATTGTTAAAAGAGGTCAATCCTAGGGTTCACATCTCCTCTGAGTTTAGTTGAAATAATCCAAGAAAGGGAAATTTTATGATACGCTGATTTAATAAGTAGTGACTACGTTTATAATTTGGTTCCAAGAAAGAATCATTTTTTGATTGCTTAAACTATGTTTTTAAACTGTTACCAGGTGAAATATTTATTTTACTCGATAAGATTAAAGGCTGCAAAAATCTCAAACCTAAACTTTTTTTGGCGGATTTTTAAGCTATTTTTTATACGGTCCAAACGGTTCAAACAAAACTAAAAAAAATTGGACGGATATAGATATATGAAAAAAACGATCTTAAATGTATGTCAGTGTTTTGAAAGTGTTAAATTCAAATTGAAGTAATTGAACTACTACGTTTACGCTAGTTAAATTATAAAACTGTCCATAAATGTCTAAAAGTCAGTGGAGCATCGATTTTTTGAAGTAAAGTCATGAATTCTAGCAATCGAATATTCAGCCCAATTTGTTTCTTTTTTTGGGTGGAAAAGAGAAGCCAGATCTGAATAAACACCTTGACATCAATTATAGCCGAAAACCGAGTTGAACGCCCCGAGCGACTGCTGTGCAAGTTTTTTCTCGCTCCATTGAAATAACCCAAAACGGAAATTTAGTTCATCAAGAAACATGACAAGAATTTTCCTTCGTTCGATTAATATACAAATGCTATTATTATGAAAGAATGTTTGTAGATTTATCCCAATATAGCGGTATTGTGTAATGTTTCGGGTTTTTGCTTTTACAATTTTTTTTCCTGATGGCAAAATACGAGGATTGAGATGTTGAAACATCTATCCGTGTTTCATAATTATGCCGTATTCAATGCTTGACTTAAGTGAAAAGAATGATTAAATTTGTTTATATAACCTATTATTTCCTTTGAAATTATGATGAGTATGATTATCACGTTAAATTATATGTATATATTTTATTTTACTTAGTTTTCAGAAAATTACAAACCAAACTTTCAAAAATCAAAGAAAAATGAACTCCATCAAGTTTATTTTATTAAATCTTTTTGTTTACATACAATTTTGCTTTTCTTTAACCATTCCAAAAGGTGATAGTTATCTTGAAAAAAGGGAAGAAACAACAACTTCAAAATGTATACCATTCACCAAAACTACGCTATTCTCTACTGCTACCCTTTTCTCAACAGATGGTGAAAACATTGTTCACACTTCTTACAGCACTGTCACAATTGTCGGACAAACGCTTGCCCCATGTGCTCTTACTTATCTCCCAACTACTAGCACCACAAAAACTGTTCCATCTACTATTTCTTCAACTTTCACTCATTGTGAAGAAAACCCACATTGTACCAGTACATATTGGAAAACTCCAATTTGTTCAGATGATACAACCACTGCGGATTGTCATGTTGGTTTAACTTACCTCCCACAACCAAATGGTTACACTGTTACCATTTCAACAACTTCTTGTGATGCTCCAGCGGGTGCTACTGGATCTTTCCAATGCCATCCTACCACTGCTCGTGTTGGTTTAGATGGTGTTTCTTCTACTTTCACTGTTACCAACTGTGATGTTGCTGATTTTGTTTGTCCAACTACTTCATCTTCATCAACTACTCCAACTACTTTTACTTTTACTACTTTGGTTACTGATTGCTCTTCTCACACTCAATCCGTTACTTGTTCTCCAGGTACTACTGTTGTTCCAGTTGGCGAAGACAACGTCACCGTTACCACTTACTCATGTGCTGCTCCATCTGGTATGACTGGATCATTTGCTAATACTCCATCTGAAACAACCTATGAAAATGCTGCTACTACCACTGTCATCACTGTTTCCAATGCTGTTGTTCCAAGCTTCACTTGTCCAACCCCAACCACTTCTACTCTTACTACTTTGGTTACTGATTGCTCTTCTCACACTCAATCCGTTACTTGTTCTCCAGGTACTACTGTTGTTCCAGTTGGCGAAGACAACGTCACCGTTACCACTTACTCATGTGCTGCTCCATCTGGTATGACTGGATCATTTGCTAATACTCCATCTGAAACAACCTATGAAAATGCTGCTACTACCACTATCATCACTGTTTCCAATGCCATTGTTCCAAGCTTCACTTGTCCAATTTCTTCATCCTCTTCTACCTCCTCATTAACTTTAAGTTTAACTTCTTCTTCTTCATCAACTACTACCTTAACTTCAACTACTTCATCTGTCCCACCATCCACTTTATCTACCTCTTTTTCTGCTTCATCTTCTTCTACCTTGTTATCCACCTTCAAAACTTTATCTTCTCCACCCACTTCATCTACTCCACCTACTTCATCTACTCCACCTACTTCATCCACTCCACCTACTTCATCTACTCCACCTACTTCATCTACTCTACCTACTTCATCTACTCCATCTACTCCACCTACTTCATCTACTCCACCTACCTCCTCCACTCCACCTACTTCTCCTTCTTTAACTACTGTTTCTTCTGTTTTTTCAAGTACCACCACTATTACTTCAAATTGTCCTCCACCAACATCCACTACAATTACCTTTATTACTGACTGTGAAAATCCTGCTCAAACTGCTGTTTGTCTTGAAGGTGTTTCTGCTACTTTGATCTCAGATACTTTACTTTGGTTTACAACTACCTCATGTGAAATGCCAACCGTGGTTACTGGTTCTTTTGGTCCATCTGCTACTGAACAAGCAATTATTACTGGTTCCATTACATCTACTTTTACATTAACGAACTACATCGTTCCAAATTTTGTTTGTCCAGTTCCAAGTTCAACTCCAAGTTCATCTCCAAGTTCATCTTCAAGTTCATCTCCAAGTTCATCTCCAAGTTCATTTCCAAGTTCAACTTTGAGCACTTCATCAAACCAAGTTTCATCATCATCAAAGGATCCTCTCAATTCTACGATTAGTAGTACTTTAACCCCAGTTCCATCAACTACTTCTAAGGTTGCTTCATCATCTAATGTTGAAACTCCCGTTCCATCAACTACTTCTACAGTTAGTTCCTTATCCAGTGTTGAAACTCCAGTTCCATCTACTGTTACTATAAGTTCATCAACCCCGGTTTTATCATCATCATCGAAAGATCCTATCCATTCTACAATTAGTAGTACTTCAACTCCAGTTCCATCAACTACTTCTACAGTCAGTTCATCATCTAATGTTGAAACTCCGGTTCCATCTACTGTTACTATTAGTTCAACTACTATTATTACCACTACACACTGTGAAGATAATAAATGTACAGTTTCCACTACTACTTCATCGTTGACCGAGTCTGTTTCAAGTACTGTGTCAGAAACCACAACTTCAACTACTGCATTACCAACTTCAACTTCTTCTTCTTCTTCTTCTTCTTCTTCTTCTTCTTCATCATTACCACCACCACCATCACTACCACCAAGTCATTCATCATCAATCAAGGATACTACATTCATTAGACCAACTACAGGCTCAACTTCCTCATCTGATTCTGTTCTACCACCTATCGAACCAACAACTACTAGCTCAAACACTATTCCTGAGCAACCAATTCCATCATCATTTACTGTTTCTGAACAGCCAACCACATCATCATCCACTGTTTCTGAACAGCCAACCACGTTATCATCCACTGTTTCTGAACAGCCAACTCCATCATCATCCAATATTCCAGAACAATCAGCTATTCCAGAACAATCTGTCAAATCTTCTTCAACCACTACAGAACAATCTGCTACATCTTCATCAACTATTTCAGAACAATCTGCTACATCTTCATCAACTATTTCAGAACAATCTGTCAAATCTTCTTCAACTATTCCAGAACAATCTACTACATCACCATCAACCACTACAGAACAATCTGCTACATCATCATCAACCACTACAGAACAATCTACTACATTTTCATTAACTTCCTCAAAAATTAATCCAACAACTACTTCAATTGGTCCAACAACAGTTTCTGATCAACCAATCGAATCAACTTCTACATCAATCACTTCATCTATTCCTGATAATAGCAGTTACACATTTGATGGTGCAGCAAATTCAATCAGTGTAAAACACAATACATTATTTAGTATCTTTATCGGATTTTTCATGTTAATGATATAAAATTGTTAGATTTATTAATTTTCGTTCTTTCGTTTTGTCTTTAAAAATTTTATATTATTTTATAACAATAGTTCACTTAGTAGGGTAACCTTTAAGTCTAGTTTTCGTTAGTTTACGTAGAGCATACAAGTTTTAACAAATTTTATGACTTTTTTCAATTATATAAAAGACATGCAGATTAAAAATATAAACAAAAAGTAAAAAACTAAATAAATAAGATTATGAAAAAATCTATATATGCAACTAAAGAAATGACAACTAGAAAAAAATTAATAAGTTGAACAAGTGAAAAGAAAAATTAAATTAGTCAGAGAGGTTATCATCTGTATCTAAACGAGGGAAATCACTTTGATGAGGTTGATCAGGCGACGATGAAAGTTGCAATGGAGGTGAAGAAGAATCTTGTACACGTACGTAGCCACTTGTATCATCAGTATCATCAGTATCTTGTATATTATCTGGGCTTTTTGGGATCGAATTTGATTGTTCATCAATATCAGATCCATTTTCTGTGTTTTGGTTCATCAGCCTTAAAGGTCTGGGACGATTAACGAAAAAACCTGTAGATTTCATATTTGTATTTGAATTATTATTATTTGAATTTTTAGAATTAAATAACATTGTATCATCAACTCCATTAGGGTTTGGTTTTTGTTCATTAATTAAATCATCATGTAAATCATCATCAAAATCTCCTGATGTTGGATTATTTTTCAGAGTTGGTAAACCAATAAATGCATGTCTAAAAGCTTTCGTAAATGGATTACCTTCATCAACTGCAATACCTGCATCTCTACCATTTGAATCAACATAATTACGAACTGAATTTTGTTGTTTTCTACGATATAATAATAATAAAACAATAATCAAACCAGCAATAATTGGAACACCAAGACCTACACCAACACCAATTGCAATACCTTTATTTTTTTGAGAAATACCAGAAGATTTTCCTCTTAATGAGGCAGATGCAGTGATTGTTTGAAAGAGTGTAATTGTACTTGCACTATTAATAATAGTGGTTGAACCAAGAACAATAAAGGAACCATGATCTGAAGAATATGCAGAAATTGATGTAGTAGATGAGGTTGTTGGAATGATAGTTGAACTTGATGATGATGAAGATGATGTTGATGTCGTTGAACTTGGAATTATTAATGATGAAGATGATGAAGATGAGGAAGATGATGATGAAGAGAAAGTAGATGATGTAAAAAATGTTGAACTACTAGAAGAAGTAGAAGTTGATGAGGGTATAGATATTGAGGAAGATGTTGAAGAGAAAGTAGATGATGATGATGTTGGATTAAATGTGGATGATGATGATGATGATAATGATGATGTTGATGATGATGAAGGGGAGGTGGATGAGGAGGAAAATGAGAATGAAGATAATGAAGATGAAGATGATATTGAAGTAGATGAGGTTGTAAATGATGGTATCAAAGATGGAAATAATGGTGTATTTGTTGAAGAAGAAGAAGAAGAAGAAGAAGTTGATAATAATGATGATGAAAAGGTAGATGTTGAATCAGTAGAGAATAAATCTGAGAAAAAAGATTCAAAAGACAAAGAATCAGGAAATGTAGTTGGTTCAGAGGAGGTCAAAGAAGATGTAAGTGAAGTATCTTGAAAGAATCCAGCAGTTTCAACAGAAGTAGTTTGAGAAGAATTTGTTTCATCAGCTCTTTTATCGAGTTTAAAACGAGGAATAATTGCATTATTTGAACCTTGCATGATATTTTTAATAATAATATTAGCATGATCAATCATATCTGAGGAAGAGTCTGTATTTTCATTAGTTGAACCGTCAATTACTATATCTTTTGAATCTGCGTTGAAAAAGATTGTAATCAGATGATCTGAATCTGAATCTGATGCTGTTTGTTGAATTGTTTGGGTATTACTTTCATTAGTGTTGGTGATATCATGATCAGTCTTATTATCATTAGTAGTAGTAGCAGTAGTAGTAGTAGTATCATTATGTGTTGTGTAAGATTGAGAATATATCGGATCTAATAGGATGAACAAAGTAAGAGAAATGAATATAAAGCTCAGTATGAGTTTTAATATAAACTGTCGATGATAAATTTTCATAGTGGTATTATTATTAGTATTATTATTATTGTTATTATTACTATTATCATTATTATTATTATTACAAAGGTGTTTATGGTATAACGCTATATCGTATTTCTCATCATTTTTTGAAAATTTTGATGGAAACATGGCCGACGTGTTTGTATTTTGATTTTTTTTTTTTTTTTTTGATGGTAGTAGTAGTAAGGATCAATTAAGGAACGTAAGTGTTAGATGAGGAACTGCGGTAGGGGGAGAGGGGAAAAGTGTATAAAGAGAGACGAAGAGTGAGACAGGCGCAGAAGAGAAGCAGTTAGAGAGAAACAGTAGAGAAGAAGGCGTGGAAAGGGATGGACAGGCAGTAATGGAGAATGTGAAATCGAAAGGGGTCGTAAAGAAAGTGAAAATGAAAATGAAAGTGAAAGTGACAACAAAGAAAAACGATTTGCGCAAAACCGAAAACGTGAAACGAAAACGTGAAACCTGAACGGGGGGATGGAGGAGAAGAGAAGGGAAGGGAAGGGAAGGGTTTGGGAGTATGGACTACGAGATACGGGGGGTGGTAGGCCGACTGTTGTGTATGTCGACATGTGTATGGTCTTCACAACTGTCTGTGTTTCCTTCTAGTAGAGAAGACACAGCACGAACCCCTCCAGTTCCTTGTTGCCCGAACCGCGTCATGCTATTAATAGAACGTGTTATTGTATTATTTTATATATTATTATATGACTGGTCATACTTGTTCGATGATGGATCACTGATCCTTAGGAAGCGGGGTCAAACGCAAGTACGGTTTGATAGCTCTGAACTTCGGGAAGATGGCTCTGGCTTCAGCGTCGTCAACAGTTGGTGCAACAATAACATCATCTCCCGGAACCCAATTAATTGGGGTCGTTATCTTTCTTCTCAACTTTTCACTGGTCTGCAATGAATCAACAACACGTAACACTTCAGCGGTGTTTCTACCACAACTGGCCGGGTACGTCATAATTAATCTAATTTTACGTTCAGGATCAATAATAAACACGGAACGAATAGTAAGTTGCACTCCTTCATCGTCAATATTAGTGGCGTCTTGGTAATCAATCATATCGTAAAGAAGAGCAATTTCTCTCTTTGGATCTGCAATAATTGGGAATTTTAAATGACTACCTGTTATTTCATCAATATCCTTAATCCATGCACGATGTGAATCGCTATCGCTAACACTCAATCCAATCAGCTTAACGTTTCTTTTGGTGAATTCCGGTTCAAGTTTAGCAAAAGCTCCTAGTTCAGTAGTACATACCGGTGTGAAGTTAGCCGGATGCGAAAAGAGAATACACCAGTTGTCTGGGCCGATGTAGTCATAGAAAGTGACTTCACCTAGCGATGTATCAGCGGTGAAGTTTGGAGCGGTCGATCCTAGTCGAAGTGTGCCATTCTGCGGCTGTGGAATAGACATGTTGGTGATGTTCGCTGTAGCTGCTTGATCTGAGACAACTACTGTGTACTGTCTGCCAACAACTAGCAACTGCCAACTGCCAACTACCAACGCCCTGCACCGTGCCGTGCTGTCTGCCCTCTTGCACACACCCAGACCCGTTACAAATGCTCAGCGGAGAGCAGAACAACAACAGCGCGCTGCCTTTTCCCGTCGCTCCTTCACTTTTTGACACCACAGTTGGTGCCACAACCACAGTTTTACGTTACATCCCATTACACCACGCATTTCAGATCGACTGTTTATTCATTAAACACGAAAGAGCTATATACCAGGAAATACAAAATGAATAAATAGAATGATGGGATTAAGCAATTTAGAGTATCGGATAGTATAGTAGTGTAGTAAAGTAATATATGATAATACCTGAAGTATTTATTGTAAATGTAAAAATTAAGTCATTCTTCTGACTATAATATAATAATAATAGATAATTTTTTTGGCTTTTCTATCAACTAAAAAGGGAAAAAATTTCCCTTGATTTAATTGTTTTCAGGTCTTAACTTTCTAACTTCCTTACCAACTCTCCAGATTTCCATACCTCTAATAATTTCTAATTCCTTTTCTAATTCTTCTCTGTAGTTAGCTTGAGAGTTGAAATCTAATGATCTCTTAGTTTCAGAACCATCTCTAACAGATGCGTATAATTTTTGGAAAACTGGTTTTAAGTTATCCTTGAAAATTGGGTACCAATCTAATGCACCTCTTCTTGCAGTAGTAGAACATGCATCATACATGTAATCCATACCATATTTACCAACTAATGGGTATAAAGATTGAGTTGCTTCTTCAACAGTTTCATTGAAAGCTTCAGATGGTGAATGACCGTTTTCTCTTAAAACTTCATATTGAGCTAAGAACATACCGTGAATACCACCCATTAAACAACCTCTTTCACCATATAAATCAGAGTAAACTTCCTTTTCAAAAGTAGTTTGGTAAATGTAACCAGAACCAATTGCAACAGCTAATGCAATAGCTCTTTCTTCTGCTTTACCGGTAACATCATTCCAAACTGCGTAAGAAGAGTTAATACCTCTACCTTCTTTGAATAAAGATCTAACAGTTCTACCAGAACCCTTTGGAGCTGCTAAGATAACATCAACGTTGGTTGGTGGGTCAACCTTAGTTAAATCCTTGAAAACTGGAGAGAAACCGTGAGAGAAATATAAAGTCTTACCTTCAGTAATCAAAGGTTTTAATTCAGCCCAAGTAGAAGATTGTGCAGCATCGGATAATAAGTTCATAATAATAGTACCCTTGTTAATAGCTTCATTAATAGAGAATAAGTTTTCACCTGGAACCCAACCATCTTCAATAGCAGCTTTCCATGAAGCACCACCTTCTCTAACACCAATAATAACGTTTAAACCATTATCTCTTAAGTTTAAACCTTGACCGTAACCTTGAGAACCATAACCAATTAAAGCCATAGTATCATTCTTGAAGTATTCAAGTAATTTTTCTCTTGGCCAATCAGCTCTTTCATGAACTAATTCTTCAACACCAGCAAAGTTAATTTTCTTTAAACCTCTAACAGCGTTAACATTGTTAACCTTGGAGGTTGCAACAGCAGCGTTGATTAAAGATGGTCTCTTTGCCATAGAGGAAAGAGCTCTAGTGGAGGATCTTGAAGATCTAGCAAGTCTTGCAGCAGCGTTTCTGTACATTGTGTAAAGACGGATTTGTTGTTTGACGGGGAAAGAAAGGAAGGGAAGATCAAAATAAAAGGAAATAAGAGAGAAAAAGAAACGAAAAGAACGACCAAATGAAAGGGAACAAAGGAAAAGAGCAGTCACTGAAAAAACCATCAGAGTGGAAACAGCGGTGGTTAAATACTCACCTCGACGTCTCCGGCAGCGTGAAAAATCGGCCACGCGTGAAAAATTTTTGAGGAAATTTTGAGGAAATTTTTTCACTTTCAGAATGGTTATTGTTGTTGTTGTTATTGTGTGTGATTACAGTAGTATTACTCACCCTCCGCCCCGGCCCGTTGAAGCTGCCGGGGCGGCTGTATAATGGGCACAGAGTGTTCTGCAGGCCCCGTTGTGTCTGTCTCTGTCTCTGTCTCTGTCTCTGCGCTGGATCTTCCAAGCGGGTGCTGCTATGCACAAGTGAGTTACCCTCCCGTACATGTGAATCTAACCTATCAGGGAGCCGTATTTGCTCGACAGGGGTCAGAAAAAGTAAACAGTAAAGAAAAGAAAAGAAAAGAAAAGAAAAGAAAACTTATTTTCGCATTTTTCGCATTTTGCCTCGATCGTCCTCATACTAACCATTTACTAAACCCAAACGTTTGATTTCTGATTTTGATTCTTAATCTATGGTTAAAATTTCTACTTGGTATATTTGAATCTGTGCTCACAAAGTAATAAATACATATCGAATAAAATATATATAGCGTTCTGTAAATAGTAGGTTAGTTATTAGATTATATATACAAGTATTCAGAAAAAGATTCACAATCAACCTTAGCTCCTATTTATTTAAGGAACGTTCGTTTGACAACTGGATATCGTCGTTAAGATGGCGATGCCGACGCAACTTGACGAAACCTAACTCGAAACCACAAATACTTCCTATTTCAAAAATCACTTTTTTGGCTGAACTTTCAACGAGGGATTTCATCCGAGTGGAACATGTTTGAGAATAACTTTCGGGTTTTAACCTTGAGTGAAATCACTAACTTATACGGGAAGGATATCCATAATATTGGTAACAGGGTCTTAAATTGCTAGTGTTGTGATTGTGGGGTAAATCTTACCTTGCAAATCCTTTAGTTGATAAGAGTTCTTCTCATTAATCTTGTAAATGATGAAGGGATCTGAATAATTGAGATCTATTGTGCTAAACTTACCGAATTTCTTCTAAAACACAAACTCTCCTAAAGTAAAAGACTTATGGTTGTACTTGAGATTTTCCTCCGCGGTCACGTGACAATTATCATTCAAATATTTCGGATAATCTAATCTTACAATGGTAGCATCAACATCAAATTGCAGCATTATTTGCCGAATCTGAATATTAATTCAGCAAGAAAAGTATTAAATATGGTTTTAGTATTATTATAAACAGTAATCGCTTGTTTTAACTCCAACGGCCAATTTTGTAAATCGGAATCTAAACTCTTCAAAAAAATTTCATCATACCACGAGCAGCAAGATCTAAAGCATCCGTCATAACATAAACAGCCTTTGAAGGGTTTTGTCCCCATCGTATTGCTCAACACGTTCTTTCATTGCATTCATGTATCTGTTAAACGGAAATCTTACAAAGATAGCGGCTAAAAATTGATCGTAATCAGTACATGAAAAAAATTCTTCAGAAACATGCTCTCCTAAGCAATGTCTAATGATAACTTCTTTCCATTGGTTTAATGGAATACTATCATTTAATGAAATGTTTTGAATATTTACAAACTTGCTTGGGAATTCAATAAATGCTTTGGAAGAAAAGTCGACCAATTTGATCCTGAGCTGAGGTAATACTTTGGCACAATGGTCATAATTTGGCACATTCTGAGACGTAGAATTACTAAGCTGACGACGAATGTTCTCAGCAAATAAAACACGTGGTAAACATCTTCTAATCATATTTAAAACTTGTTGAGTTGGGTCACCGTTGCCGTTACCGATATTGCCAGACCAACTTGCTCTTAATTGTTGTATTTCTGCGTTTAACTTAGCAAATTGTTGCTCAGTTGTCGCAAAATATTCTTGTTCAAGTTTTACACATTTAGCATTCAAGTTAGCAAGATTAATATCTCCTTGCCTAGTAGCATTCACTTTCAGTGACAAGGTTTCAAAAGAGTTTTGTAACTCTTCGACTGACACTTTTAGCTGTGCAACTTCTGCATTGTTAACAGAAGCTTCTCTGACCGCTAATTTCGATTGATTTATCTGATCATATACCATTTGTAAATTATCTCCCATTTGATATTTCCGGCTTGCTAACGCTTGAACTTCTCCTTCAAGTTTATTCTCTTTTTCTTTTGAGCTTTCAACATCGAATTCAACTTGAGATGCATGATTGTCAAGATGGAAAGTTTTATCTTGTTTGCATTGATTATCTTTCGCCTTTTTCTGTTCGGAAATTTCTCTTTCTTCAACTGCAATTAATCTGTTAAGGATAGCATCAATTTTGGTGACAGTTTCGTTTTTTTTCTCTGTGGAGCCATTAGTTATTACTTCTGGTTTCACTTCTTGATTATAAATATATTCTGTCTTATTTTCCATTTCTTGTTCGACTTCAAGAACTTTGTCAACTGAATAGTTGTTGAGTTTATTTTCTATCAAAGCAATCTTTTCATCCTGTTCATTTTGTTTGGCAATAATCTGACCTAACATTGTCATAACTTGAGACATATCATTGTTGTTTTGGATATCCATCTTTCAGTACTATGTTAATTTATTCTTTCTTTTAACCTCTATTTAATGGGGTATGAAAAATAAGTTTTATTGTCTCTTCTTAGTAAACTTGAATCTGCCTTCACAATTTCTAAGTAATGATATATATATATCGAATATAATGTATATAGCGTTATGTAAATAGTAGGGTAATAGTAAGTATTTAGAAACTATACAAAGATTTACAATCATCTCGACTTCTATTTATATACATGCAGAATGTTCGTTTGAACAATTGGATGTTGTCGTTAAGATTACGACGATCGATGCAATTTAGCGAAACCTAAGATCGGATCTACTACTCTTATATTTGTCATCTCGGTTATCCTTCATACACAGTGAACCGTTAATTATCAGTCCTCCCTTGAGTATAACAATCGTCACCTTAAAAATCACCGTATTTCGAATAGGTTGTTCTAATCACGCAGTTACTGAAGTTGCCGCTGGTACATCTGTGATGTGGCCAACCGTTAAGAATCAGCCGGCTCCCTTCAGGATTACATCTCTGGAAAGTGCTAAATGAACTGGCCTGATCATCCTGACACTTGCCAGACTATGTGAGGAGCAACTTGGTACTCTCGCAATTTTGGTATATAGATAGATACAAACATGTACCTTCACGCACCGTACTTGAATCTCTTTCTGAGAGTAAACTTCGTCAGAGCTGGTAGGTGGGATGTCGTACTCGTACTGCACGCTAGGTCAGCCAACATAGTGTCTTCTGTCACAAAATCGTGGTACTAGTGACCATGCTAAACTCATCTGCATAGTCTCCAAATCTGGACATCGACACCGTCAAGTTACCAGCATACGTACCTTGACATTTTCCGATAAGCCAATCATAGTAAGTTTGGTTAATAGAGTATCATAATCTCTATCCACACAAACAAGCAACAACTAAAGATTGTTGTAAGTAAACACGTTGACTAGAGACTTTCCTAGTTTGTATTTGTACACTAAGAAAATATATTCGCAGTTTTGCGTCGATCGTCCCATTTCAGCTGTCTATACCCGTGCACCACTTACTTACTAACCCTACCCAATCTGCAAGCGGGGAAATTCGCTCGCTGCGAATCATGTTTAGCACATTGGTGGACTATACATACCTGTAATTGTACATATTGGTTTTCTCTTGACAAAAGAATACCCTTTGTCTTCCTCTTCTTTAATCAAACAATGTCTGTTTCTTTTATCAGAACCCTTAAGAATATTTGGCGTAATGGTCTCGTCCGTTCCGGTCGTCAAATCGCATACATGAATGACACCAAATCTGGTACACTTGTTGGTGAAGATGATTTCGGTAACAAATATTACGAAACTAAAAGTCCTGAAGAAATCCACATGAGAACAAGATGGGTTGAATATAAAGATTTTTGGAGATATGATGCTGCTCATTCTGAACCTGGTTGGCATTATTGGTTAGCTTATGGTACTGATACCCCACCACCTGCTCTCAAACCTGAAGAAATTGCAATTAGACACATCGCTCCTGAAACACATCATCCAATTAACTATACTTATACAAAAGGTGCATTTGTTCCTTATAATACTGCTAAACCAAAATTTGAATCTTGGCAAGGAACTGTTACCCCAAGATCTTAGTAAATTATTTGCGTATTTACTTATTTATCTTATTTATTCTCTTTATATACTCTCATATAACAATGTCAATTTAAAATCAATTATTCATAAGTTTAAATGCAATTTATATTCTATATACAATATTATAAACGTTCTCTATTTAGAAGCAAATGTTGCTGCAACAATTAATGGGAAAACTAATGTAACATCAGAATAAACTTTAACACTTTTAGCTTCAGCTTTAATTTTACCCCAAGAAACTGCTTCATCTGGTCTTGCACCTGCATCAGATGCATCAAATTCTTGTCCAGTATTAATATAGACTGCATAATCTGCTCCATTTCTCATTAAACATGCATTAGCAATGTGATGTTTAATTAATCCACCACCTAAAATAAGCATACCTGCTTTATATGCATTCATTGACATTGAATTAATTTTTCTAATATCTTCAACAATATCTAATCTGATTTGTTTTGGACTTGAACGGAATGTATGGAAAAATAACATATCACCAATTGATCCATCAGTTAATGCTGGACAAAAAACTGGAATTTGATTCTTATGACACCAATATAAAACTGATGTTTCATCATTAATTTCTTTACCTAATCTATCAATAAATTTACTTGGTGTCCAAAATGGTGTACCTGCATCAAATGAATCTTTACCATCCTTTGATGCAAATTCATTTTGTTCTTCAAGCATAATATCTAATAATGGAACCATCCATTCTTCAAATTTACAATAATTATCATTTGGAACAATCATATTACCAATTCTATTCATACCTTTATCACGTAATTCTTTACCTGGTTTACTAAATTCACTCATATATGTTGGTGCTAAACATTTAATAATATCTTCTTCAATACCACCAGCAGTTGAAACAATTGCATCAATCATTTTATGTTCTGCTAAATATCTTAATGTATCTCTTAAACCTGATGAAATTAAATTTGATGTATAACCCATAAAAATTGTTGTCTTTTGATATCCATTTTCATCAAACTGTCCCTTTCTTTTATGTTCTTCTAACTGATCAATATGTTCACCTCTCCATGAACGCATTTCATCAATAATATCGCATGCTTCTGCAAGGGAACTAGCTTGACATCCCATAGTTCTCATACCTTCAATAAGATCAATAGCTCTGGAATTACGAGAACTGGGTTGAGAATAATCAATACCACGAACAAATTTAGCTCCTTCTGGAACCGGATCGGATGCTTTTAGAACAGCATCACCAGCAAGATTTGGAATAGTACTTGACATTTTATAACTTGTTTAATGATACTTCCCTTGTTTAATACAGATATAAGAAAAAAAGATTTATATCCTGGAAAAAAAAAACTTTTCATTTTGTCTCATCTTCCTCTCTCACTGAGACCGAACGTACATATAATTCTATGGGGTATTTTTTTTTTCAATTTTCAGTTGCTAATCACTTATATGATTTCTGTCTATATAATATACAAAGGTTATTTAAGTGGGGTAAATTTAAGCATCATTTTTCCTGAACGTGGAACAGTGGTATACACATCCAACATTTCACCATCATAATCATAATCAAAATCGTCAACTAATTCGATTTTATAACGACATAATAAACTTGAAACAATCATTTTGATTTCAGCAGTAGCTAAATTTAATCCTATACACATTCTACCACCTGATCCAAAATGCATTAAGTTTCCTTTTAAAACCTTTAACTGTTCATCACTTGCATCAATCCATCTTTGTGGATCAAATTTTTCTGGATTAGGAAAAATTTTAGAAACACGATGTAAACTCCATGGTTGCATAACTACAGTTGTACCTTTTGGAATTTTACATGCTGGAACATTTTCTGATCCACGCCATAATAAACCTTTTTCTGGAACAACTCTTGGTTCTTGACCTGGAATTGCGGCATGAACACGAAATGTTTCCAAAAGTACAGCATGCATGTATGGTAATAAGTATTCATCATCAATGATACTGTATTTCATAGATGTATGATTTGAAGAATCTATTGGTTCACCATTATTCAATTTGGAAAGTATTTCAAATTGAACCTTGGTTTGAATTTCGGGATTTTTGGCAAGTTCATAGAATAAATAGGTTAAAGTTGTTCCTGTAGTAACATGACCTGCAGCAATATGATCAAAAAATTCAGATTTTGTTCTAACTTCATTAAATATTGGATTCTTTTGTTCAACTTCTCCAGTTGTAAAATTAAATCCATAATAAACTGTTAATAAAGTTTCTTCACCTTTACTAATTGTTTCACTTATCTTATTCAATGCATTTAAATATTGTTTTTCAATCCATGTGTAACATCTATTTGTTCCATCAATGACTTTTTTTGTAACTACATAATCATACATTGAGGGCATTTGTGTAACCCAAAACCATGTTGATGATTGTAATTCAAAATCAACAACAATATTTTCCCCCTTTTTAAAAGGATCAGCTAATAAAGATTCATAATTACCATCACCGAATGAAAATGAATTTACTGCATCCATTGCCATCTCAGAAAATAAAACAAATACATTAATTGAGTTTGAATTATATTTATCAAATGCTAAAAGCGTGTCATGAACTACTTTTTCAATTCTTGGCATGATCTTATCTGAACAAATATTAGATTTTGAATAAAACTTATGACTCATTTTTCTAGATGCAATATGCTCCTTTTTAGATGTTATTGAAAATGTGTTATCTTCACCATAATTAATATATTGCGAATAAAATGAAGATTTATCAAAATTAGCAATATAAATATCTTTAAGATACTTAACATCATTAAGATCAACTTCATTTGGACCAACACGAACAATGGACCCGTATTTTTCATGTAATAATTGAACATACCTATTTCTTTCTTCGTTCCATGATTTATATAAAATATAAAATCTAGTTAATGCACAAATTTTTGGACCTGGGATCTTGGCTAATGGATGGAAATAAAGTGGATATATAATAAAAAAATATAAAAATGATGAGCTGATAACGATAGCCAATGATGTAATGACAGATTGTAAATTGGCATATACTGCAGCAAAGAATAATTCAGCAATCATTTTGACTGTACTGTGCCTCTATTGTATAATTAATATTCTTTCTATAATCAAGATTCAAATAAAGTGTCCAGAAAATATCCCAAATTTCACGAAAATGCTTTAATAAGAACTTCTTTTATTTGGTAAAACATACTTGATTTTCAGACATTTTTTGATCGTGTTATCTGTTATCGATCTCGGCGCATGTTGGAAATGTTAGCGATATAATTGATAATGACCCAAGTAATCGGTATCTTATTCCCTAACGGTTCCTATTAGTAACTTATGTTAATTATACAATTTGCTTATATACTTATAATTCATCCCACTCAGCTGCAAACTGTTGAAGGAAAAGCTCAAGGTGTCTCATGTAATGCAATGTAAAATACTTTGGCTGATGCATAGGAAATGCTAATGGTGAACGTGATTCAATCCAGTATAGTGAATCGTCTAAAACATCCTCATTATGTGTTAATCTGAAAAGTATTTCCCACTCTTCGTATGTGTATTTATGATTTGGATCCACACAAATGTCCGAGATTGATTTTCTCAAATGTAACAAAATCACTTGTATCCTACTTAGTTTGTTTAAAACAAAATCATTCTTTTTTTTAAACTCTGTTTTAACTATATTATTTGGTTGAACGACACTTACACCACCTGAACCTCTTGGTTTATTTATACTGTAAAGTTCTTGAAATCTATCGACATCAAATTTTTCATCAATTTCCTTAAATTTTTCAGCTAAACTTTGACGTGATTCATTTAATTGTTCAACATTTAAATCGACTGTTTTTCCCTCTCGAAAATAGTTTGCTAATTGAATTGTTGCTGTGTTAGCTCTTACAAATGTATTTGAATTGATAAAATCATAATTCACAATTCCATTACCATTCAATAAGATATTATATAATAAATCTGCTGGATGACAAAGAACTGGAACTTTCTTGATTGGATCATTAAATTGGGATATGTTAGTGTTATTGTCGTCTTTATCATTATCTTGTTCATCCTCATATGTATTATTTTGATTATCATTATCATTAAGTTTAATCATAGATGTTGATCTCATTTTAGATAAAGAACTCTTATCAATTTCATTAGCTTCCCTTGTTTTAAGAAAATAACCAATTTTTTTAAGATATTTTTGACTAATACAAAATTCAATTATAGCATCTGAAAAGGTCATTTTTTCAAAGGTAGTCAATTTGGAGAAAAGGAAATCACTTGATGTAGAAACTAAAATAGTCATAACTGGAATTGCTGCTAATGCCCATGCACAAAAGAATGATTTACCACCTGGAGTTATGGGTGTTTGGTTTCCCTGTCCGAGGGTAATAAGACTATAAAAGCAAAAATAAACACTACTTTTATATGGCCACTGTTCTAATAATGAAAATGCTAAACCACCGCACATCAAAGTTATCATGAAAACAATAATTGAAACAGTTAATTCAGCAATTGCTTGAATTGTAAACGCCCATTTATGAATATTTTTAATTAATTTAAAAGAATCAATATTTTTAGTTGAAACTTTAGTTGTTGTTTGATGAGCTTTTAATAATTTTCTACGTAATCTTTCAATTCTGTGCCAATATAATGTAGATTTAGAAAACTGAAACATCATTTGACGAATACTACTAATAATTAAACCAAACATGACTAATCCGAAAACAATCCAAATTGAAGTTATTGTCTGAGCCGGGATATAACCCATTGGAACAGCATTTTGCATACCAATCGTAACAACAGATACAACACAATAATAAAAAGCTTCACCTAATCTCATATCAAGTAATCTTGTAAAAATAGCAGCACCAATGATTAACCAAACACACATAGCAGTTGACTGAATAATTAAGGTTTCTTGAACTTTATCAATATTAAATACAGGCTTATATTTTTTCAATAAAAATCCCAATTCATTAATTAATAATAAGAAAAAATTAATAAAATGTAAAACAACTGTTATTAAAGCAAACCAAAATCCTTCACCTATAATGTAATGATTGTCAAAATGATTAGTGTAAAACCAAAAATGATAACCAACAATTAAAGCAGTTAACATTAAACATGCTATACCCCAACCTGAAATTGAAATAACTTGACAATAAGTGTATCTAACTTTCTTTCTATAATTCAACATTAAGAATAAATTTGAAACAATAGCAAAAACAATAGAAATTGAATTAATTAAATAACACCAGTATGGATCTTTTTGAAAAGCATAATTATCTTTATGTATTTTCCAAGGACAAATAATAGCTAATAAAGAAAAAATGTTTGATAATGGACCAGAACAACTACATAATAGAGGAATATAAGAAGAGCTAAAAAACCAAAAAAGAAAATG
Organism: Pichia sp. NRRL Y-12824; assembly: GCA_030560915.1. Classification (NCBI taxonomy): domain Eukaryota; kingdom Fungi; phylum Ascomycota; class Pichiomycetes; order Pichiales; family Pichiaceae; genus Pichia; species Pichia sp. NRRL Y-12824. The sequence goes on along the minus strand of JAKTWG010000039.1, from coordinate 71,834 downwards.
ATTATCACCTGGTTTTAAATTTAGGTTAGATAAATGCCAAGATGCAGTATTTAAAAATGAATCGCAAAATTCCTTTAATCCGGATTCTTCAGAATCTGAACTTGATGGTAGTAAAAATTCAATGTTTTGTGGATGCATGTCATAAATTGAGAAATTATCTTTTTTTTCTGTACTTTCTAGTTCTTGTTGTTTATTATCATTAGTAATAATAGGATAATATGGTTTTATATGATTTGAAAAAGAGTTAGAATCGTTTGAAATAGGTGAATTATTAGAAGATATTTTATAGGGTATACTGTTTGGTGGTAAATCTTTCATTATTTCATTATTGTTTCTTGCCTCTTCGTCTGTTAACTCATCCGCCAAAGATTTTGATATGTTAAATCTAGTATTCTTTATATGCCTCATAAGGTGGAGTTTCTTCTTGTAATATGACTCCATACTGAAATTATTCTTCAGTCGTTTCCTATTGGCGGTAGACTTGGACATATTTAACAAAATTTGAAGCTAGATTAGAGGGCTAAATTCTGTGGCCGTTGAGCATCACTTTTTGTGTCTCTGATGTCTTTGTTTTAGTGAAAAAACAATTAGAAGAAGGTCTCCCAAGAATTTTACGGTAAATAACGCTGAATAAAACTACGACATTGATAAACTAGTGTTGTTCCGGCTTGTTCTGAAGTTAGACTTAGTTTTGGAAAATATTTTCGCGGAGTTTACACGAGAAAGCCTGCGAAGTATCTTCCTTCTCCTTAGCTGAGCTCGCATCAGGTGAGGACGTCTAGATTATGGAGCCCTTCCATGAACAATGATGGCAATACAGAACACGAATGTTTGTTTCACACTTTGTTGTATCTGGTGCGATGAGGTGGAATGGTGTGGTGGCCGATGCCCCAGACTGAATTGGACGGTCCAAAATGCCAGGAAATTGCTGATATACGACGGCGAGAACCTGGAAGACGTTCGGCTGGGAGCAACACATAAAGACTGCATTTCCCCTTGAAATTTGATCCCACAACAGTTTATGTCCGTCCTAGAGACTAAGGCATTGTGCACAACGTGTTTGTAATTGCCATTGTGTGCTGTGAAGAATGCACGAGATTGATCTGCACTAAAGAACGTGCATCGAAATATTAGTGATAGAGGTGCCCGTTGATAGTCCATTATACCGGATCCGCTACCTCTGATCGATAATAACTCCCCAGACAAGCAATCCGACCTCGTAGTTAGGAAGGAGTCCTGGCAACTTCAAACTCCGAGGCCTGGGAACGGTGTTGTCTCTATCTTCTTGTGTTTATGCTTAGGTATCCCCTATAAGCAGTCGAAACCCACGGTGATTACTTTAAACAGTATCGCTGTCGTAGCCTAACTAGCTATAATTTTGTAGACAGGAAAATATAGTTTCCTACGGATGATGTAAATTACGGACCCTGTTATTTACGAGTTAAAATATTCACAAGCCCGAGAATCCTTGATAGAATCACATGATGCCAGGGCTTGTACTGCTTTTAGTGTCTCGTTTTTGACATGTTACCAAGCGATAGCTTTGCTGCGATAGTCACTTGCACATCTACCTTCATCATTTTTAGGTTTTGCTAAGCAACGGCCATATAACTGGCATCAAAATATTCAGTAAAAATGTAATGCGGTAATACCTTGAAAAATTACAGAATGAGTCTGCTTTCACTGTATCTTTTTCTGCGTTAACGCTGTTTTTCCGTTATACTATTTATCTGACATATCCTCCCAAAAGTTCCTCAGTCACACCTTCTTTAGCAACACACTTATACCACATTTTATGCTGTTTTCTTCTGAATCGTTCGTGCCTTTAACAAACACTTTGGGCAATGTCGTCTCGTAATTCAGAGAGTTCAATTACCAGATACGAATCAGCTGATAAAACTTTTCAAAATGCTTATTTGAGAGATGAGAAAAACAATAGCCAAAATGATAATAATAAACCGGTGGATAACAATGATCAAAGTTCGGGTTCAGAAGCTGAATCTTATCATCCAAAAGATGAAACCTCAGACTTAACCAATGACGAACTTAAGTTAACTAAAACTATTACTCTTAGAAGTTCAGAACATGATTTCACCAATGTTGATGCCTTCCAAAGATCAGCAATTAAAAATGAAAATGAATATGCAGATGAATTAGCAAATGAACTTCAACGTGAAGCAACTAATCTTTCTAAATTAAGTAGAGTTTTAACAGGTCAAAAGTTAACTGATGAAGATATTGAAAAGCAAAAGTTAGAAGAAGAAACTGATCCTGAAATCGTTGGTTATGATCCGAAAAATGTTGATTGGGATTCCTCTGACGATCCCGATTGTCCTTTCAATTGGCCACAGTGGAAAAGATGGTATTGCACAATGACAACTGCCTTCTTATGTTTAGTTATTACCTTAGGTTCTTCAATTTATGTCGATGCAATTCCTGAAATGATGGTTAAATGGAAAATTAGTCAAACTTTAGGTTTATCCGGTTTAACCTTCTATTTAATTGGTCTATCATTTGGTCCTACATTTGCTGCCCCATTGTCTGAACTTTTTGGTAGAAAAATCGTTTATTGTTTAAATTTACCTATTTCAATGTTATTCATTATGGGTGTTGGTTTATCAAATAAAATTAGAGATGTTTTGATCTTAAGATTTTTTGCTGGTTTAACTTCATCTGGTGCACTTGCAATTGCAGGTGGTACAATTACTGATATTTGGAGACCTGAAGAAATTGGTTTAGCAATGACGTTCTTCTGTTTAGCTCCACTTGCAGGTCCTGTTATTGGTCCGATTATTGGTGGTTTTGTTTGTGAGAAAAAAGTTTCTTCAGATCCTCATACAGTTGGTGGTTTAAAATGGGCAATGTGGGTTAATTTATTCTTTGCTGCTACTGTCTTTGTTCCATTATTTGCAATGCCTGAAACTTATAAACAAATTATTATGAAGAAACGTTTAAAAAAAAGGGGTAAAAAAATTAGACATACTATGGGAATACTTGAATTTTTAACTGCAATTGTACTTAGTAATTTATACAAACCAATTGAAATGCTTTCTGTTGAACCAATTGTTTTAGTTTTTTCAATTTATACTGCTTTCGTCTTTGCTGTTTTATTCGGATTTTTTGAAGCATTCCCTGTTATTTTTAGAGGTATTTATCATATGGAATTAGGTGTTTCAGGTTTACCTTTCTTGGGTGTTGGCCTTGGTTTATTAATTGGTGCAGCAGTTTATGTCTGCATGGATAAATTTATTTTCTTTAAAAAATGGCCAGATGGATATGTTGGTATGAAAGATAAAGATGGTAATCCAATTGCACCAACTCCTGAATCAAGATTATTACCATGTAAAGTTGGATCAGTTACTTTTGGTCCATCATTATTTTGGCTTGCTTGGACTGCAAGACGTTCTGTTCATTGGATGGCACCAACGGCATCTGGTGTTTTATTCGGTTTTTCATTAGTTTTAATTTTCTTTTCAATTTTAACTTATTTCTCAATGGCATATCCACCAATTTCTGTTGCTTCTGCACTTGCGGCAAATAATATGACCCGTTATTTTATTGCTTCAGTTTTCCCATTATTCACCGTTCAAATGATGGAGAATTTACATGTTTATTGGGGTGTTTCTGTGTTTGCTTTCATTGCACTAGTAATGATTCCTGTCCCTTGGATCTTCTCAATTTATGGTGCACATTTAAGACAACGTTCTAAATATGGATGGGCCGCAATGATGAAAGAAACGCAAGCCGTAGAACAAAATAATCAAGCCACTAGTAATTCGGGTAGTGATGATGAAAAGCAATAATTGTATCATCCTATTTAATAAGTTTATTGAAATCATTCATCTGCCTTTTTTTCTTTGTTCATGCAGTTGATTTTTCCCTTTTATTTTTCTTTAAGATGAAACGCTACAGGTAAATTTGGTGTTTTGTAAAGTTACTCCTTATCAGGGGCATTTTTTAATTAATAAATTATTTTCGTCACCCAAATTCCTTATTTCTGGGCACAAATCTAACTTAGCAGCACACCTACTGTACCAACTTCGCCCGCCGGAAACTAAATCCGGGGGGTTCCCAACTTTCTTCGCTGCGCGAGCACAACTTCCCCACCCTCTCCTTTTCTTTCCCCAGCATCCTTGCGGACGCTCCCACCGGTTTACTGGGTCGCACGAGCTTATCAGAAAGGAAATACATTTTACTCACCGTTTCGCTCCATCTTTTGGTGGGGGCCCCCATGTTTTCATGGGGGAAGATGTTCTGCCCAGCAGTAGAATTCTACGGGCCGCGCCAACAACTAATTTATATAGGAGCTCGAAAATCGTACTTCATATATCAGATCTGATAAATTCTACATAGCACAATCATGCACATCTTTTTTACCTAATTTACCGTGTTCAGACTGTTGTACTCGAAATTATGTACCTTGCCAACCACTTTATATGAAGATCAGTATTCAAGTTTTCTTACTGAAGTTTAAATTATGAACTTTGAAAATCGGACTTGATATTTCAAACTTCATAAATAAACTTCGTAAAATATACTTCATAATGTGTACTTCATAAAATGTACTTCATAAAATGTACAACAAAAAGTGTCCGTTACTTATAGAGCTAACACTTTCTTAAATATTGTTAATGTAAATTTAACAAGTTCAGCCAAGGTTAAAAATGGTTTAACTATAAATAAACAAAGAAAAATAAAATAAAACAGTTTAAAGTAATTATATAACGAAACTATTTTAGTTGGAAAATTAATAAAAATAAGAATCTAATGGCCAGAAAAAGGTTATGCTTCCGCTGCCATTGAATAAATTAGCAACAGTAATGATAAAACGTCAGTTACTTTTTATTGGTGCTGTTGACACCTGCGGTATACTTTGTTTCTGTGAAAACAAGCGATAAGACGAAGATAACTTTATGACAACTCACTGACCAAAAAGTATATATGCATCCAAACCAATTATCAAACACATCAAATATTTAAAGAGCTATTACAAAAATGATGAATCTCTTGAAAATTTATTAAACTAAGAAAGACAAAGAAGAGTCGGTACCAAAAGATTGCATTTTTTGTTTTTATGGAGGTTGAGGTATAAAGTGTATTTTTTTAAAAAGTACTGTAATCACAAATACGTTTATTTAAATAATGCTTCCATTCATAAAAATATCTTAGTAGAAGGATTAATCGGCTTATTTAATCAATCATAAAAAATGGATTTTAAAATTTTTTGTGGGCTCAGATACACCCTAGACTTAAACTTAATAATTATTTGGAAATCAATAAAGAATAGATTTATTATCAGTCGTCATCTTGATAATATAGTGGATAGGATTTCCTACGCTGCATCAACTATGCCGATCAATACTATACGACATTTTATTTTTCATGAGGCTAAAATGCTGAAACAAATGGTAAAATTTCAACCATTGAAAATTGAAGTACTAGATATTGACCAATTTCAACAAAAATGTATGAGCATGATAAATTATTTACAGACTTAAAGTCACTCGAAAAAATCATTCCTAAAGAAAATATAATTATAAAAAGTTTGATGGTGCACTATATAAACTCATGTTGTCTCATTTCCGAGTGAGGTTTCTTTTTTTCTTGAGTACATTTAGGCCTGGGCTTCAAAGTTTTTAAGCAACAAACAAATACAGACATTATGTTGAAAGCGTTCAGAGTAGGTTCTTCTGTGTCTGTATCTACAAGACAGTGGTTGAAGAGTAGTATCTCGACCAGTATTTTGGGATTTAGAAATTACACACAAACCAGTTGCAGTTCTAATTCTATAGCTGCACAGCAAAGAAAGAAAGTTTTAACATTTCAAAAAACTCAACTCGGTGATGTTGAAGGTGTTTTTGTTGATGGAAGTAATATTCCACATGACACCATCATTCATCCTGCATTTGTTACATCATCAAATTTGGAAACATATTTAGGCAAACCTGTCAAACCAGTTGTCAGTGTGACCGATTGTGAAACTTATGATTTAGATAAAGTGAGATCTAGCTTATCTTTAACTGGGTTAGCGCCTATTCAAATTGTTCCAGGAGAGTGTATCACTTTTAAGTGGAACCAACAAGATGTTTTTGTTTTCAAGTTTGGTACAGTTGTTGCATGGAATGTTGAAGAAAAAGATGTAATAAATAAAATTGTTCCATTATTTACTAATGCTAGAATTAACAATTACAGTTACCAGTCAGAAGATTTGGATTTCGTCGAGTTGAATTATAAGGAAGATGCAGATAACGCTAAGAATCAATCGTACGTTTCACAAGAAACCGAAATTATTTGTTTGAATGTTCCAAGTGCACAACAGAAACTTCTTGATATGTTAGCCTTTTCATATGGTATTTCAAGATCCACCAGATTGGCCATTCTTGAGGAAGCTGTTGAATCACATATTAGATTGACAAGATCTACTATCGATAAACTTTCACAAGGACAAAAGATTGCTGTTGATCCAAAGGAAACGTTGAAGTTATCAGGCAGATTGCTTCTCTTACGTGGTAAGCTTAATTTGTATTCTGAATTAGTGGAAACACCAGACATTTATTGGAGTGAGTCACGATTAGAAAAGATTCATGACAAGATTTCTAATGCGCTGGATATCACCAAACGTGTGAATATTTTAAACCGTAAGCTAGATTACCTTTCCGAAGAAGCAGAAGCTCTGATTAGCATAATGTCCAAACGTACGGAAGTGAACCTTGAACTCATCATCATCTACTTGATTGTGATTGAAGTGTGTTTTGAGATGTACCACTTCTACGAGCGTCTTGGGGGTAAATACAACATCGAATACTTCCGTGACCTTCTTGAATAGGGCTCTTATGTCCACTTCCTGCTCTATAGCTATATCGTTTTGTACCCATGCCACATAACTAACCCGTAACCCACCAGAACCGCAAGACATGTAGTCACGTGGCCCTCCCCCCACAAATCTCACTCTCACACTCAATCTCGACTCCTGGCTGGTTTGCTGGCTGGCTGCGGTGGCTGGTGGCTGGTTCTATTCTGGTCTGTTCAGGGCTGGTGTGGTCTGGTTTCATGTCTGCTTGATACATCTTCCGGTTGGATCGCTTGCAGGGTGGCTTTCTTGATTGTTTGCCTTGTCTACCGTGGCTTCTGAAGTTCTCTCGTTGCCCTGACCTTGCTTCTCTTCTAAAACATGCAGAATAGACGCAGATCCTCATACGTGGAAACTTCTTATACAGGTGTTGGTGCTTTCAGTTCGGCTCCTGCGCCTCATACTAACGCTTTAGCTGCCGCCTCTGTTATTGGAAATGCATTGAAAGCAAACAACCATAATCCAACCGGTTTGAATTTGCCAAAATTACAAGCTCCAAGACCTCCAAGAACAACAAGCATCACTTCATATACTACTAATAACAATAATAATGCAAGAAAAAGCATAAGAACATCTTCAATAACTCAAGCGGCATATATCAATGCAGCATCAAGAAATAATTCAAGTATTAATGCAAATACACGTCGTTTATCTTTATCCGCTATCCCAAAGCAAAGATTATCAGTACAAAAAAGTGCACCAAATCTGAAGTCTCGTAGATCAGTATCTGATTTATCTTATCCAACTTCAACTAAAAATATCCCAAGAACTATTAAAAAATATGTACCTTCTGCAAATGGTTTAGTTTCTGTTGAAGTTCCAAATCCAAATCATCCTGATAATATGAATTCTCAACAATCTCAATCTCAATTACGTGCACAATCGTATAGAAGATCTACTTCAATGGCTAACGTTTCTTCAAGACCTTCATTATCACTTTCAAATCAACAATCATATCTTCAGAAGAATGTCAATAGTAATAATTATAACTTTGTCCCTTCAAATCGTCAATCTTTGATTAGCAGAAATCCTTCAAATTCGATTACTCAAAATATTAAAAAAGAGACAAGAGTTTTACCAAATGGCACTAAAGTTATTAGCACAACCGCTGTAGAATACATCAACGCAGCTAATGATAATATGTACGATGATGCATTTGATGATGCATATGATGATTTCGATGATAATCATAAAGACGTTGATATGTCTGTTTCAATTGATGAATCTAATGATGTTAAAGATGATCAAGCCTATTCAAATCACGAGGTTTTACGTGGAATTGATGAAGTTGATGAACCTATAATTTCAAATAAACATGAATTTGAAAATACTAATGATGTCATTGACGAACTAGAATCTGAAAGACAATATGAAGATGAAGTTAAAAAAGTTATTTCAAACAATGAAAAATTTGAAAAAATCGAACGTGAAATGGCTTTCAAATCTTTGGATGAACCTGTTAAGGATCCTGTTGTTGTTGAAGAAATAATGAGTCGTAAATTAACTCAACATTTATCACCAAATCTACGTCAAGGAGTTAACTCAGCTGGTATTATGACTCCAGGTTTGGGTAATATTGCGACAATTAGTAATATTATTTCAAATTCAAATAATGAAAAAGAAATAGAAAATGAGAATGAGAATGATACTGCTAAAGACAGTGTTAGCGATATGTTCAATATTGATGAAGCATACGATGATTTTTATGAAGAAGAATATCAGAGAGAACCAGAAATACCAGTTGAACAATCGGAAGAATTTACAGATGGAATTGATGAAGGTGATTACGTTGATGATATTAGTGAAAATGATGATGTAATTGATCAATTTCCAGAGCAACATTCTGTTGAAAAAGAGTACAGTGAAGAAGAATATTTAGCTGCACAAAAGAAGCTGGATGAGCTGGTTAAGCAAAAGGAACAAGAAATTTTGGATGAGTTAATGAAGAATGGTGTGCATCCTGATTTTACATCAAAATCTGTAACTGAACAACCATTAACTAGTGATAATGATACTAATATGAGTGTGTGTTCTGATGCAACTGATTTAAATGAACAATCGCCAATAAAACAACAACTTTCTGATGCAGAACTTAAGCCTCAGGTTGTTGGTCAAATTATTGATATTGTTGAAGCTCCTACGAGAGCTGAATCTCCTGCTAAATTTAAAGTTCCTGCTGAAGTTAATATTCCTGCTGAAGTTAAATCTCCTGTTGAGGTTAAAGTCTTTTCAACCGATGTTGAAACTATTAATGCTGCGGATGCTACTGCGGATGCTACTGCGGAAGATGACACTATTGGCAATGTTGATGCTGACTCTGATGCTGAAGTCTTTTTTCATAATAATTCAATTAGTTCGATATCTAAAGAACCATCTCATGTTATTACCGATATTTCAAACAGCGAAGAAAGATTTTACACACCACCAGTCACCCCTTCTATTGATGCCCCTATGGATTTCAATAGTAGCAGAACAACTGAAATTCAACAGTCTGTTGATGAGCAATCATTCAAGAATTCTGAATCGCCAGAATCTTCAATCATTCATAAATCTGAGACTTCTTATCTTACATCACCTCAAAAGTCTACACGTGCTAACAAATCAATGGCTCAACATTTAAGACCAACAGTTACACCAGCAAATTGTTCACCTCAACAGGTGAAAACTTCAAAGTCAGATGCTACAGTTGATGATACCGAAGGTGAAAAATTAGCCGAATTGAAAGTCCCAAACAGAGAACCCTTATTACAAGCCAAAATTGATCTTGTTGAAAAACGTAAAACCATGGATTTTTCTGGAGGAAGTAGTGAAAATATTCAAGATATTGAAGATATAAACAAAGCTGTTGATATTCATCAGATCGATAGTGATGAAAAACTTTCTGTTAACAATACACTTAATAAAAGAAAATCTGTTCTGAAAAATTCATCTAACAACCCCTCATCTACATACTTGCTAAGTCAGTCGAACAATGCATCAGATGCTTATTTATCATTGGCAACTGCGCAAAATACAAAAATGAATTCTAAGAGTTCACTTACCACTGGCCCAGTGAGTACTAGAAAACAACCTGCTAATGCGTTACAAGATTTTAGTAATAATAATGGTTCAAGATCAAGATCTGGTTCTGCCGCTTCAAGTACTGTCAATCTCAATAGTAATAACTCAGCTTATACACCACTGGCAGCTGCTACAATGGCTGCGCAGAGGCATTCAATTCAACCGGGTGCGATGGGTTATAATGGTGCAAGTGAAGTGGATAAGAAATATAAGAGAAATTCAGCCATTCCTAACATGCAACAAAAGGATGTTAATATGAATTCTTTGATTTCTAATGTTGGTGGTGTTAAAGCGCCAAATCCAAAGGTTGAAGAAGCAAAGAAAAGAATTTTACAAAATAGGCCAACTCAGAAGCGTGCAAATGAACTTTACAAACTCGCTAAAACAAGACAGCCTATTAAATCTGATGATTTAATAGCTTTAGATGATAATTTGCTTGGTAGAAGATCATCATTTGAAAAAGTTGCTGTTGAATCTGAGCATGCACATGCACATACTGGCAATAATATTGGTCATTCAAAGAGTAAAATGGCATCTTTATCATTGCGTGATATCAAGGGAATAAATTATGAAGAATATGAACGTAAGAAAAATATCAATCGTGGATTTAAATCAAGATTTGCTGATGATAATTCAGATACAGATCTACCTATTCCTCCAATTCAAACTCAACCAACTTCAACTGGCCCTGCATATACTTTCACTGGAGGTGATGTTCCTGCGTCAGTTGCTAATACATCATCAGTTCCTGCAACCAGTGGTTCTACAAGTCCTGAGAAGCCTAAATCTGGTTTTAAATTCAAGCTATCTGGTTTAAATAAAAAGAAATCAAAACATGGTTTAGATATTTCGAATCCTGTGTATCATTCAAATGTTGAAGTTACAAAACCTCAAGTTAGTGATCAACACAAAAGTAATACCCGGAAAGCATCAGGATTTAGTTTTAAAGCACATTTGCATCCAGATTCAGAACAATCATTACCTTCAGCACCACATAAAGAATCCAAACTGGAAAAGTTTTTTACTGAACCACATGGCCCTTCAAGTAGAAAAAATGTTAGCTCTGCATCTCATGTTCCTACAGATTCAACTGTCGGTGATAATGGTAAGAAAAAGAAAGGATTTTTTAAAAAAATGTTCAATGATCGCAATTAGTTATCGAGTTGTATGAAGAATTAAAAAAATCGATTTTTTTCTTTTTTTTAATTCAATCTAATTTCGTTTTATCATTTTACATTTTTAGTTTTTGTACTTATCAGTAATTGTTTTATATTACATAAAAAGTCTGTGCGTACTTGTATGTATAGTGGTATATATAGTATCTCATTAAAAAAAAACTCAGTCTTCATAACAGAAGATCTTTCACTTTATCGGCAGTTTCTTTAACAACATCAGTTTCTGCTGCAGGTATAAAATTTCCAAAATCATCATCTTCCTCATCATCTTCATGATCATCACTTATATGAATATCATCCAATAAACCTTGATGTTCAGGACTCTCTAGCAAATTGTCCATATTTGATTCATCAAAGTTTTCATTTAATGCACCTGATTCCAAAGTCCATCCAGTCATGACACTTTCAGCACCTTTACTTTCCATACTATTTCGATTGTTCCCATTGGCTTTATTGAAACTAGACCCTTGTGATCCAGAGACTAAAGAACTTGAAGCACTTCCTAAACTTGCATTTGTATCAGTACGTGATCTTGCATCATCCATCTTTTTTCTCACTTGATTTGCAACTCTAGTACCATCGGCCATAACATTATTGACCATTCCACGGATATTTCCGACCATACCTCTAAACATACTTTGATCAACATTTCCTGGTGAATCAAGATCAAAAGATTTCCAAAATTGAGTTTCATAAAATGATGAATATGTCTCATTTGCTAGAATTATCATTCTAAACATTGATGGAGTAATGTAAACTGGGTGTGTTGGATCAAGTGCTCTATTATGCGTTATGCTTTCATTCACTTTACTGAGACTGTCCCCCAGATCAATCAATGGAGTCTCTGGATCTTCATATGGTTGTGCATATTTAAATGCCAATTGTAAGAAAGATGAGCTTGCGGATAAATATCGAACGCTTTGCTTTGTTTTCCATTTCTCTTCATCAAATTTCACTTCGTCTGGTACGGTAATCTCTTCGTCATCTCTTATTTCTATACCTTGAGCAATTAATGCTTGTCTTTTTTGAACTAACTTCTCAGCAATTTGATCTTCCAGCTCTCTATTTGCAATTGCGTCAAACAATAAACCCTCCCTCCATGGTGTGGTAATGAAAATCAGGTCTTCTGCTAAATCAAGAACTACTTCCTTTGGTATCTTTCCTTTATTATCCTTATCGTAAAGGGAAAAAAAGTTTGACAATGCATTCATTAGATCTTTATCGATAAGCTTATCAATTCCAACAACGAGCGTATCTAGCATCATGTCACCCGATTCGTCTGACCAATTTTCATGCAATCTATGAAGGAAAGTATCTTGGTCTTTTGTACTACGTTCAACACTAACCCATGGTACAATTTCCGACATAAATATCTTAAAGGATTCAAAATCCATAGAAACATTACCACGATTAGGAGCATTTTTATCTTGCAATAAAATTTTATAATATCTATCATAGATGTTTGAAATTTGATCATTTGAAATATGATAAGTTTTAGGCAGATTTCTGATTTCAGCTCTTTTAACAAATAGATCAATATCCTTGAAAACCTCATTTTTGTAAGAATTCCTATTTTTTTGAATAGTTTTGTCATCAATAACACTAAATTCATTGAACGCTACTTCCCATAAAATATCAAACTCTCTTTTAATTTTACCATTTGATGGCATGACTTCGTCCAAACTGACAAAATATTCTTTGAAAACAGCAATGCATTCACCATCATCAGTGCATTGAAGTAATTTCTCACTATTCACTTTAATAATAGCCAGTGCAACTTGAAATAAAGTTTTAGGACCATTAAAAAAGAAAACATCCATAATCCTAAATGCAAAAACTAAAGGCATGGTGTTAAGAAAAAAGGATAAAAACCATGGTAATGAAACAATTGATAATTGAATATCATTAAGAGCAAAATGATCACCAAGAGCAGGCATTGTCTTTTTAACCAATGCCTCAAAAACTTTCTGGTCTAATAAAACACCATACATTGTTTTAGAATAATAACCAGGTATTAATTTATCACACAGCACATTAAGTGTCCAATATGCCTGATCTTCTGTCATAAAAATCAATAATGCAGCAGTAACAATATTCATTGCTTGACAATATCCAATTTCAGGATTTTTCCAAGAATAAGCAGTTAAAACTCTTCTTAACTTATTAATTCCTTCTTTCGTTTGAAAGGCAAGATATTCTGGTAATGATCTATTCAAATCTTTTTCAATTTCTTCAATAGCAATTGATGTCTTATCAACATTTTCAGTAAGAATAGTTTCATACTCATTTAAATTCTCAAATCTGGAATACATTGCACCATAAGATAGTTCCCAAATTTCACCTCTTAATCTATTTGGAATGCCAACAGTAATTAAACCATTGAAAATTTGATTTTCAACTAATTCTAAGTTTCTTCCATACCTACGAAAATATTCAAACCAACGTTTCAATTTGGAAACTTCATTTTCTTTACTTTGGTTACCTGGAAATTTGAACTTTAATCCAAAGCCACCTTTGGGATGCAATGGAATGTCTAAATGTTTTTCCCCTAACTTGGAATTTTTGCAGTTTTTAGAAATCAAATATTCGGAGTATAAAGATGTTTGAAAGTTGGTAAGTTTAGACTGTTGAGCCTTGCAAATTTCGTGTTGTTCCAGAAAAGTATGCCAGAAGGATTCAGATTTTGTCCTGCCTGCATCCGATAAAACATCTAATATCATACCATTGTTTGTTGATATTCTTATATGCACTACTTCAACATTTGAAATTTTCTGGACTTTATTAATCGTAGCTAAATGAAAGATAACTTTATCATACACGGTATCATTTCTGTTCAACACAAGATAATTTTTAGTAAGTACTAATTTGCCCATTACTCGAGTGTTCAAATGAGTCGGAATAGGCAAAAAATTGGCTGGTTGTTTTACGCCTTCAACAAAACTGTATAAAACACGACTAGTTATAATATAGTCGGCATTAATTTCATTTAAAATATGTTCCGTTGTTGGCAAATGGAACTTTTCTTGCATTAACTGGTCTGGGGTTAAGTGATTAGGATTATTAATAGATTCAATGGCATTTTGTGCCATTGAAGCCACACTTTTGAAGAAATCCATTATCTAACAAGGCTAATATATAAAAACGTGCAATTTGTGTTTGATTGTTAGGTATATTATATGTTATCAAGTTGACGCATATTGGAATTGCAAGCACATGTTTCGTCGGTGCAAAGGGGGTCTCACACTTGACGTGCGCAAAAAGAAGCCTTCTGGTATTGTGGCTGGTGGTGGCGCATGCAAATCGGCTGCATCGCTTTACGTTGTTGAATAAATAGTTCCGAATATTACAAATAAATAGGGGATGGTTTACACACAAAGAGAACATAATCAGTCTTCGTTCTCATCTTCTTCCTGAACATCATCTAATGGAAGGAAAACGGAGGATTCGTATACAGTATCTTTACTAAGCTGTTTATTTTGTTTCACCAATTCAGATAAACCCATTGGTTTTTTAACTTCCTGGTGTGAATGATCCACATCTAATACTGGTTCAAGTAAATCGGTATCATAAAACCTGTGAGAATCGGGATTCTGTTTATGAACATGTGAATGCTTTGAATGTCCTGTCTGGGCACTTATATCATTTCCTGTACTAATTCTCTTGCGTTCTTTCACTTTCAAAATTGGATTGATTTTAGGATTTGACGAGGCACCTTTTGATGATCTTGAAATTTTTAATGTACTCTTAATAATATTATGTGTATTTCTAAGAACAAAATAGACCATTTTATTTCTGAGAATTGCAAATAACTCTTCATTTGACATCATCCTATTGCTGACTTCAATTAATGGTGTTTTAATGTGGAAATCTGTCAAATTAATAAAACTCAATTTTCCTGAACCTTTGAAAGTGATAACGAGATCAATAGGGTTAATTAGCACATTGTTGACCATAAAGTATTTTGATGCTCTTTCTTCCATAAGTTTAACATTACTAAAAGCACAGTTTTTTGAAAGAGTTGATGAAGAAGCTTTTGAAAACGAAAATTTTTCTTCGGTTGATGTTTTTGGGGTCTTTGATGTTGGAGTTTTGGAATTAGCTTTGTGGATAAATTTATGAATTGCTTTTGAAAATTTAGAAACTTCCTTTTCTGGGGTAGATATTTCAGATTGAGCACTTTTCAACCTTACAAGACTGGATGTGTCAGAATCAAGCGAATCCATATCATTCATAAAATCATTAAATTCATTGTCTTCAAAAACATTAGATTTTTGAAGAATTTCACTTTTAGGAAAAACAAATTCCTGCATTTCATGGGCAAATCTCATGCAAAATTCGACTTTTAACGGAGCAAATGTAAATATTTTTTCTTTGATCATAGTGATTCCTCCCACAGGTGGCAGTAAAGACCAATCAAGTCTAAACATAGCATCTTCATTATCTTTAGAACGTGTAACAACAGTTTCGTAAACTGCCTTCTCATGCTTATCAAAAACTGCAAAATCATAGACATATGCTGTATTAACTGATTCGCCAGTTGGAGATTGTGTAAACATATAATAAGCATCAATAGCACTAATTTCAACAAAAGGTGTTTTGTTATCACTCATAAATTGAAGTTTAATAGCTGGAGCCATTATTGTCCATTGTGAAAATTGATGCAGTTCATTGTATCTCTTGGTTTTCGATGTTTGTAAAATATCAACAATAGCGTTCAAATTCAATAAAATCTTTTCTAATTCAATGTTAATAGACTCAATATCCTCAGAAATATCAATCTTTTCTGAAGCGTTCACATTGACCATAAATTTTCTGCATTCTAAAAGTTGTCTAGCTTCATTTTGAAGTTCTTGCAAATCTTTATAAAGTTCATTGAAATTGGAAAAATCTGAGTACTTAACAAAATTTTTGACTGCTTCTTTAACCTTTTGAATTTCAGTTTCATCATGTTCAAAAATAGATAGTCCAACATCATATATTATACCGAACTGTTCACTATCGGTAGTAACATTAACATCTGGTGCAACAACACGAACACTTTCTTTACATTGTGAATTATTATTTTTTTCATCCTTGGAAAAATGTAATGAATTAGGTTTCACATACAATACGGCACATGAAAGATTTTGTACAACAACACATTCGTCAAGAGACACTGGAGTATAATACATTTCAATAGGAAGCTTCGGTGGCCAACAAAATGATTTAGGTGTAAATAAACGATGTTGATTTGTAAGAACCCTTTCTCTATCTAAAACATAAACAAAAGCATCAGTTAAAATTAGTCCATTTCTAGTTTCCATTGGAATTGTTATCTCATTAGCAGATTCAGCAATATTAAATCCTTTGACCATAACACTCCTTAAAACAATACGATTACTTGTAATTAACAAACATTTGTTATTATCCGTTGTAATTGCAATTTGAGGTAAAATAAATTTCAATAAATAGGAATCATCTGTTTCTGCCTCCAGCAGCCCTGTAGTATCATGTAAAACTTGATCAAAGTCATCGAGGAGATCTCTCGATTTCTCAAACTCCACAACTGGGTTACTTGTAGCAAATGAAAAATCGTTATCAGATTTTGTATGTGAGTTGACTGTTTTGCATAATTCTTCAGCTAAATTGATAGCCTGCTGACTCATTGAAAATGACAAAAATCTTCTATCTTTCACTTTTTCTAAATACCTTAAGAATCCAGATTTAACACTCTTTGTCCACTTAATATTAACAGTATAAACACTGAATCTATTTCTATAATTAGAAGATGGAATTGGAGCTGTTGATAATCTCGATTTAGCTCTTGACAAATGTGAGGAAACTCTGGATAAAACTTTAGATAGTTCATACTTCACCTCATCATCGGATTCATCCTGATCTTGCAGAAATTCATCATACTCGGGAAAAATACCTTCACTAAATTTATCCTTCAAGCATCTCAAAACATGCAACCGGTGGTGTAATTCTTGTAAATCATTATCAAGACCTGCCAAAGTTTTCAAAACAAATTGATTTTGTGGTTTCGAATTCAAATCTTTAATTTCAACGTTGTGGAAAGCTATTTGATCTTCTATTTCACTAATTCTATTTTGAACAAGATCAGCAGCTGCATGTGATAAATCTCGTTCACCCAGTTCACAATTGTGTGTTTGAGATTCAATAAAATCAAATGGAAATTCTACTTCAGGTGATGGTGCATCTCTTACATAGTAAAATCTTGGAGAAGAAGCAAACTCGTAAACTTTCCATTTAGGCTCTTCGTCAGGAATTTTTTGTGATTCTAATTCAATGAAATCATTGTGATCATACCAAACTCTATCCATATAGTCTTCGCTATTAGAAGATGAAGAGTCAGAATCCATAAAGGAACTATTTATTTTGTCAAGTCCTAATTGTTTAACCAACATACCAGTAGTAGAAGTTTGATTAAAAATAGCTGTCAAAATTCTCAGATCAGCATCAACAAAATCAACAATACCTTTTTGCATTTTTAATCTATATTCTTTTGACACGGTTTTACTTTTATCATCTAATATAGTAACCTCTCTTCTGCTTTGATGAAGATCCATTGTAAATGATTTGACAAAACATTTCAATCCAGTAAAGGCAACTTTATTACCATTATGACCAGTAGAAGAATGCTGATAAACATGTGTTAAATAAAGAGGTGATAAGTCAATAACATAACTTATACCATAAATAGTGGCACCAAATTTGGGAGATTTCTTATCACTTAAAAACTTATTTTTAAACATCTTACCAGTTTTAATAGGCAATCCTAAATTTGCTTTAAAAGAATTCCACCAATAAAAAAAATAAGATATAGCAAGAGGTGTTAAATATAACGAATTGTATGCTGACCCTAATGGAATTGCTGGCATATTTTTATACTTATTATCATCCCTAGAAATAGCAGTAAGTGCCAAATACATATAATCACTTCTCCAGCCTTCATATGAATCCCATGATTCTTTTTCTTCATCGCTTACAAACGTATCTGGATTTCTTAATGTAATATCATAATGTGGTCTAAAATTTCTTGTTCTTTCAACTGATCCAGGTTTAGCATGTTTTTCATTATTCTTATTTCGTTCAAATGTAAATCCTAATTTCCAAATAATTGGCTTACTAGTTAACCTTAAAATAACTTTTGCAAATTTGTAATCAATTGCAGTTCCCATACCATAATGTAATAAAGTAGAAATATAAGTTGGATCAAACAGCGGAATACCAATTTCAAAAACTTTACTTTCTACAATCAAGAAATCTTCAGACTTACCAGTACTATTGATTGAAAGTTTTGCATCATCGTCCCATCTAAAGGCAAAACCTGCATTTCTACCGACTAAATGATATGGTGATTGACTTGCCTTAATAAATAATGTAATACCATTCTTAAAATGAAAAGTAAATTTAGATGGAACTAATAACGGCATTTTATCCCAAAAGCCAATTTTTGAAGATATGTCTAATGGAGGCTTTGATAACAAATCAAAACTATCAAATGCATAACTAATACCTGGTTGTAAGGAAGGAGCCCATGAAACTGAGGCAGACCTAGTTGAATTAACATAAACATTCATATCAGTAACGAATTTAATATTGGTCATAGTACGAGATATATGAAATGCGTAAAGACTATCTTTATTTCTAGGGTCGTTATATTGAGGGACACAAGGAACAAAATTATACCGAATTTCTTCTTCAGTATATTGTTGTTCACAAATAACAAGATCACCAGAAAATCTAACAGCTTCTGGATCATCATCTTTGCCACCACCTAATCCAACTAATGGAAGTGGAAAATCCTTAATTTGAACTTTTAATTCACTGCATAATAATTGTAAATTCATAGGTACAAAAATACCATACTTCATATCTTTTGGCATGCCTCCTGCAACTCTATGCATAAACTCGGCATAATTTTCTAATCCAAACTCAGGTATATCCAAGTCTAAAGTAGGGTTGATGACATTAAAACCAAATAATGGTTGAAAGTTACCTTCAATGATAACGGGAAACTTTTTCAAAAATTCTTTACGAACCTTGGGATCATTTTTTAGACAGCCATTGACATTTTGGCTTGAAGATTTAAGTCTCTTTGATGTTCTAACTCTAGTAATCCAGGATTTACTAAGATTTGCAAATAATCTATTTCTTGGAATTTCTATCGAAACATGATACTCTTTTTGATAATTATACCAAGCCTCACACTCTTCTGTAGCCACTTGATTGCGTAACTTTGAACGATTATTAACTGGAATTGAAGTAGATTTTCTTTTATTAATTTGAATTGGAAACATAAAACCAGTGGAAAATGATTTTTTCATTTCAATTGCTGTATCAGGTTGTGGAATATTTCCTGTAATTCCTTCTCTTAAAATATCAGGCATAATTGCAACATCATTTTCAAATAAAAGAATATGTTCATATTTTTCTTTTAACTTTTTAAGCATATTAATTTCATAATTTTCAAACGCCCTTAATTTAGATAATCTAACATGTTGTTCCATTGAACCCAACATTAAAAATCCTGTTAATTCCTCTTCAAAAGGATCATCGTGATTACAGTAAAGAATCCTTTTACTTTTAATCCTTATTTTTGGAAGTTTTGATGGTTGCTTAACTAAACTTGGCCTAATAACATCAACTTTAAAATCTTTGTTTGTACTTTCAACATGCATCATATCTTTAAAATTAAGTTTCAATTTTTTAATAGATTTGAAAAATGCTTTTAAGTTATCAAAAGTTTTGTAAAAAATATACTGATATGGAATTTCAATTCTTATATCATCACAATTTAAGTATATTTCTTGTTCATCGCCAACCAATAAATGTCTTGGTTTGAATTTAAAATGTGCATTGGAAATAATGGCCAATAAAGTCCAAAAATGTTCAGCATGGGGATTTTGACCATATATTCTAAAAACTTTAAAGTTCAATTCCTTATGATGAGTTGCGGAACTTGTAAAATATTGTAATGAATCCATTTCAAATGCAACGTCAACATCAGATGGTAATTTCAACTTAAGCATAATCAAAGAAGCACCAAGTAAAATATTCAAAGGAGTACATGATGATTTTTGATTGTGGTATTTAGGCATAATTTCAACATCGTTTGAATGTTGTTTTAGCCCTTTTAAAGATTTTAAAACAGCAGAAACAAAAAAGAATGTCCATAAAACTTCAACAGATAAAGTGATATCAATAAGTGGTAAAACAATTGACAGTTTATTATTCAAAAAAGTATATTTAGAATGGAATTTTTTAAGTGAAAATATAAGAGGTAAATTTTTTTTCTGTTTTTCAAGGTCATAATCTCTAATCAAAGAAACAGATAATTCAGTAAATATAATATCCGAAATAGGAATTTCTATTGTATTATCATGATTATAAGAAAGTCCCAGTAAAGAAATAGAAAAACCACGTTTATAATTGTTAATGGATGATTGATCTTCATTATCCCAATATTTCAGAGGAGTTTTAAAGCATGCACTTAAAGTAATTCGATGAATATTGAATTTCACTAAATGAATTAAGCGTGGAATAAATGAAGATTTTCTTATTTCTTTGTTTGAATTATCTTCCTCAATTTCTTCTTCAATTGGTGAAAGTTGAATTCTTGTAAAAGTTTCATCAACTGGTTCTGGTTTTCTATTAATAACTTCAGTTGCAATGGATGATAAATTCTGACATAAATCAATACTTTCAGCTAAGAATTCAATATGATGAATATAAAAAAGAAGTTCATTAATAGTTACAGAATCATCAGTAACTGCAATTGAACAGGAAACATCAAATAAATCTAAAACGAAAAGTTTATGAATGATAAAATTATCAACCATTGAAAATTGTATGTTTCTTACAGATGTAAAAACGGATTTTGTAGGAACAAATTCAGTATTAATTTCAAACAATGATGCGATGTTATCTGTTAATGATGAATCTAATAAAATATCATCAATTGATAACTGAGAAACTAATGAATCACTTAAAGAAATTTGAATCATTGAAGTTAAAAATTGTGCTCTTGTACGTAATTTATGAGTAAGACGTAATAAGTTTTCAAGGACAAGATTTGGTTTTTGATTCTCAGTACTTTCCTTAGAATTCTTAATAACTTCATTATGTTGATCTTTTTGTTTTTCTAATTTCTTTTTCTTTAATGATTTTTGTAATGTTAAAATATCTTCTAATGTGGAAAACATTGTGGCATTTGTAACAGTTAAAAAAGTTCTAGCAATAAATGAATCATCAGCAGCAAATTTCTTAATTAATTCAACATTTTTCAAATTTTGTGAACAATAAATAATAGATGATAAATCTAACATACTAAAATAATTAAAAAATTCAACTTGAATTTTTGAATCTTTTAATAGTTTATTAATCATTCTTAGTCCTGAAAGATTTACAGTAATTTTGTAAAGTGAAGAACCGGCAAATTTTTTATAAACATCTTTTTTACCTGCAGTATTAACTGAATAAACCATACTTTTAAGAAAGATTTTATAATCACTTAATTGAAAAGTAGTATCATCAAAAGCAAAATAAACATCCAGCTTTTCAAACTTATTCAGAATTTCATATAAATCATCACCCTTTGTTTTATCTTCATTCAGTTGATTTTTTACTGCTAAATCAGTTTTTACAAATGATTTATTTTTCTTTAAAAACAGTTGTTTTGTTAATTGTATTAATTCATTAATATCGATATTAATACCATGACCAACACATGAAGAGATTAATTGCGAGAATTTAGGTGTGCAAAGATCAATTAATGGAGTAGAAGTAACAAAAGTCCATTTAAGATCTTTTATAAGTTTTCTATTTGAATCAGCCATATTTGATAAACTAAAATGAACAGAATTTCTAATATCTCTTTGTTTTGTGTATTCATTTGTATGTAAATCACAATTAAAAGAAGTTGATAAAGTTTCTAATTTCAGCCATTGATCACCACTGACAATGGAAAAATTATGAATAACAATGGTCAATGGGAGTATCCATCTAATCCATTGAGATAATTTTAAAATATTTGCAGTGCAAAGTTTATGTGATAATTTTTCAGAATTCTTTTTCGTAGATGTAAAAGTTGTCGTTGATTTTATATTTGAGTTTTTAGTATTATCATTCGAAATTAATTTAGAAGTATCAATCTTCAACTTATATAGATGGATAACAATTAAACCATCATGATGTGTAGCTTTCAATTTCTTTCGATGTAAATAATACATTGGTCTAATTTGCATAGAAATAGAACCGATAGAAATTTTCACTTTTGGTAAAGTGATATGCACATTGATCAAATGCAACCAAGAAATAAACCCAATTGTGGCTTTTCCCCTGAGTAACCAATGTATAAAAACATAAAATCCAAGATATATGAACACAAAATATTTAAAATACTGAAGCATTGTTCAATTTATATTGTATGATTTAGAAGTTTTAAGATGTTTACAATCTCTATAGTGGATTGTATATAAAAGAAGTAGATATATGTAATGTGAGTATATGGATGAAGAAAGCAAAACACAATTTGAAAAAATAACGGAACAGAAGTAAGCAATAAACGAAATAATAAACCTACTATCAATCAATATGGTGGTATAATCCCTCTGCATCCGAGACGAAGATTCCGAGCATTCAGGTGTACGCAAAATGTGATAAAAACACAATAATGCGTATACAATGGAAAAATACAGCGCCCGGTTGCTCGGAGATCCCTGTTGCCAACTGGTTAAGTGTGGGGATTGTGGGGACTATTTTAATGTGGTTTGGTACAGTAGTACATTAAAAGCGTTATATATGTGACTGTGCACTAGGATAATAAAGTATATGAGTAAAGCGTAATAAAAAGAAGAAGAAAAGCCGTAACAAAAGAGGTAATAGTGAAGAGAAATGAAGTCAAGTAACAAAAAAAAAGAAGTTTGTTTATGATGGAATAATAATACCACTATCCAATAAATTATTATGAAGAATTGTTTCCCTAACAATTGCAAAAGCAAGTTTAATATTATTAGTATCAGTAGCTTGTGTTACATAGGGTACCAGGTTCAAATTTGCACGATTAAGCTGTTTAAATCTCCATAAAATGTATTTCACAGCTTTATTAACATTTGTACCACCAACATAATCAGGAAAATATTTTTCCAATGGAGAATTTGGCAACTTTTCAATGAAAATGTCAATTTTATTTAAACACAAAATAACAGCGGTTCTTCTAAACCACATTGAATTAATAACGGATTCGAATAAATTTAAAGATTCTTCAAGTCTATTCTTCGTTGAAGATTCAAGTAATGTTTGATCATATTCACTTAATGCAACACAAAATATTATAGCAGTTACATTATCAAAACAATGAATCCATTTTTTTCTTTCTGATCTTTGACCACCAACATCATATAAATGAACATCTAAATCATCCATTTGAAATTTTGTATCAAAAATACCAGAAGTTTGTTTTCTAGTACGTAAAATATCATTAACATTTGGCAAATAATCAGGGTTTCTTATACGAGGTAAATTCTCAAAGAAATAAGGAGCTGAATCTAAAATATAAAATTCATAATCTGTATTATTTAATAATTCTTTTACTTTCTCTTCAGAGATTAATTTTTCAACCAGATCAGCGAATTTTGGATCTAATGAATAATGAACATCATTATTATCATAAGGTAATTCATAATTAAGTAAAAAATCCAGTTCTTCACTTGAAAGACTAACTATTTGGGAGATTAAATTGTATTGTTGTAAAGCTTTAATCAGACATTGGGCACATTCTATAATATTTTGAAAGACAAATAATTTATAATCAAGTTTTTCAAAATCAGAAAAACCATTTTGATGAATAATCTTAATTTGTTTTAAAATGGTTGATTTACCAGATTCACCAGCACCTAATAATAAAATTTTAGCCTGTCTTGTTGGTTTGCTGATAGTTTTTGGAGTGTTTGAAGCTTCAGTGATTTCAGTAACGGTTTGTAAAGTTGGTTTAGGTTTTGGTTTAGGATGTGGTAGTTCTTGAGAACTGCTGGAATTAATTTCAGGCATTGTATGTACAGTAGAAGATGAAGTATTTGAATCATTTTTCAGTTGGACGTTTTTTGGCTGTGTTGGGTCTGTAACATTAGATCTGGATTGAGATTTATCAACCTTAGGTTGAGTAGAAGGTATATCAGTGTGCTTCGAACCACAAATTCCCATTTTGAGAAGCTAAATAAAATAAATTGATAGATAATAACTTTTGAAGAAGTTGTGAAATAATATAGCAGAGTGTTAGATTGGTAGTATGTGAGGATAAAGATATGTATATATTGTATTACCAATTGAGTGAATATGTGAATGTGATGTATAGCAGAGATAACAAATGGCCTACAATGTGGATGGACGACGAACGTTTACTGATATCGAAGAAGAGAGGAAATATGGCAAGGACGGTATGCGCAAGCTTTGCAAGTCTGCAACTAGACGATGTATTGGGGAGCGATTCAGAGGGCTTGACGGGACTCGTCTACGGAGAATCAATGGAGGGCCGCAAATGTGAGGCAGTCAGATGCAGAGTAGCTAAAGCTGCCGGTTCGGGGTGTGGCCGTGACGAATACTGTCCAGCTGGAACTGTCCAACTGGAACTGTCCAACTGGCCAACTCGCCAACTCGCCGGGAGCCCGAACCAGCAGAGTGGCAAACTGCTTTGACAGAACCCGCAACGCCGGATTGGGCTGGGCCGTTGCGGTGCGGGGGTTGGTTGCGTGGTTAGGTCACGTGTGTACATAAGTATATAGGAGTATAGGGGTGTAGGAGTATAGCAGTATAGCAGTATAGCAGTATAGCAGTATAGCAGTATAGCAGTATAGCAGTTAGGCACCGGCCTCACACTGGCTTGCCGCCGATGAATTCACTCCATCTTCTAACCTCCTTTGGAATGACAACTTCTTCTTTCGCAAGATCTGCAAGTCTCTCTGGAAGCTTTTGCTTCAAACATTCAGCAAATAACTTGGCGGTTTGTGGTTCGTTGAATAATGGAATAGCAAAATCAATTGCATTTCTTCTCATCACATAATCTTCGTCTTCAAGACTTTCTGCTCTTGCCTTAGCTAAGTTAAAAACACATTTAATATCGTATTTTTGGAAAACTTCTCTTAATTCTCTCTTACTCTTTGGAAATTCAATTTTCTCAACTTTAACATTGGTATATTTCTTTAAATATGTAGCAACTTCTTCAGATGCTGTATAATACTTGTAACCAATATTTTCTAATCTTTTTGCAACGGTACCAAGATTATCATTATTTAAATCACCACCAAATAAAATACCTGATGGAGGTTTTGGTAAATGGAAATTCATTGTTGCTTGAATAGTTGTCCAGTATGCTTCAATTAAATCGGAACCAAAACATGCAATTTCACCTGTTGATGACATTTCAACACCTAAAAATGGATCTGCACCTGCTAATCTAGTAAATGAAAATTGTGGAACTTTTGTTGCAACATAATTATAATCTTTATTCATTAAATCAATTGGTTTTAATGATTCATCTTTTAATAATGCTCTTGCTGCAACATCAATAAAATTAACACCTAAAACTTTAGAAACAAATGGGAATGATCTTGAAGCTCTAATATTACATTCAATAACTTTTAAATCTGGAATACCTGTCTTTAAATTTTCAGCTTTAATAATTTGCATATTAAATGGACCTGTAATCTTCCATGCTGCTGCAACTTTATCTGCAATTTCTTTTAATCTATTCATAATTGATTCATCAAGATTTTGTGGTGGTAAAACTAATGTAGCATCACCTGAATGAATACCTGCATTTTCAACATGTTCAGAAACTGCATGAACAATAACTTTACCATTAGAAGCAACTGCATCAATATCAATTTCTTCTGCACCTTCAATAAATTTAGAGATAACAACTGGATGTTCAGCAGAAACATCTGCTGCATTTAATAATTTACTTTCTAATTCAGCTTTAGATCTAATAACAGACATTGCTGCACCTGATAAAACATAAGATGGTCTAACTAAAACTGGATAACCAACTTCATCAGCAAATTGTTCCGCTGCTTCAATTGAAGTTAATTCTTTCCACTTTGGTTGATCAACATTAATAGAATCTAAAATTGATGAAAATTTATGTCTATCTTCTGCTTTATCAATATCTTCTGGATTAGTACCAAGAATCTTTGCACCATTATTTTGTAATTTTAATGCAATATTTTGAGGTAATTGACCACCAACAGAAACAACAACACCATCAGAATTTTCTAATTCATAAATATCCATAACTCTTTCAAATGATAATTCTTCAAAATATAATCTATCAACTTCATCAAAATCAGTTGAAACAGTTTCTGGATTATAATTAACCATAACAGTTTTTTTACCAACCTTTCTTAAAGCTCTTGCAGTTGAAACTGCACACCAATCAAATTCAACAGATGATCCAATTCTATAAACACCTGAACCTAAAACCATTGTACCTTGATCATTAAATTCAACATCATGACAAGTTGCATTATAAGTAGTATACAAATAGTTAGTTGATGCAGGGAATTCAGCTGCTAAAGTATCAATTCTTTTAACAAATGGTGTAATACCAAATTGTTTTCTTAAAGCTCTAACTGATAATTCATCAGATTTAACAGCTAATGCAATTTGTTTATCAGAGAAACCAGTTTTCTTTGCTCTTGAAATAATATCTTTAGTAAGATTAGAAATTGAACCAAGACTTTCTAATTCTTTTTGAATATTAACAATATTCATTAATTTATGTAAGAACCATTTATCAATTTTTGAAAGTTCATGAACTTTATCAACAGAATAACCTTCATGTAATAAAGCTTGACCAACAGCTAACCATCTTCTATCAGTTGGATTTGATAAAGTATCATCTAAATTATCAAATTTATCACCTTGAAAACCAATAAATGATGGATCAACTTGTCTAATTGCCTTTTGAAATGATTCTTCAAAATTTCTACCAATTGCCATAACTTCACCAACAGATTTCATTGCTGAACCAATATCTCTTTTAACATGTTGAAATTTAGCTAAATCCCATCTTGGAATTTTAGTAACCATATAATCTAATGATGGTTCAAAATTTGCAGATGTAGATTTAGTAACTGGATTTGGTAATTGTGGTAATGTATAACCAAGACCAATTTTCGCAGCAGTATAAGCTAATGGATAACCAGTTGCTTTTGAAGCTAAAGCAGAAGATCTAGATAATCTTGCATTAACTTCAATAACTCTATAATCTAAACCATCAGGTTGTAAAGCATATTGAACATTACATTCTCCAACAACACCTAAATGTCTAATAATTTTAATAGCAGCAGATCTTAACATATGATATTCTTCATCAGATAAGGTTTGAGATGGTGCAACAACAATAGAATCACCTGTATGAATACCTAATGGATCAAAATTTTCCATATTACAAACAGTAATACAATTATCACATCTATCTCTAACAACTTCATATTCAACTTCTTTCCAACCCTTTAAAGATTTTTCAACTAAAATTTGTGGTGATAAAGATAAAGATTGAGATGCTAAATTTCTTAATTCATTTTTATTATTTGCAAAACCAGAACCTAAACCACCAAGAGCATATGCAGATCTAACAATAATTGGATAACCAACTTTTTCAGCAGCATCAAGTGCATCATCAACAGTATTAACTGCAATAGATTCAGCAATTGGAATATTAATTTCATTTAATGCTTGAGCAAAAAGATCTCTATCTTCAGAAGTTTCTAAAGTTTTAATTGGAGTACCTAAAACTTTAACACCATATTTCTTTAAAATACCCATCTTATTTAATTGAACACCAACATTTAAACCAGTTTGACCACCAAATGTAAGTAAAATACCATCTGGTTTTTCACGTTCAATGATATAAGTAATGTATTCTGGAGTAACTGGTAAATAATAAACTTCATCAGCTAAAGCATGAGAAGTTTGATTAGTTGCAATATTTGGATTTATTAAAATAGATTTTTTATTTTCTTCTTTTAAAGCTTTAATTGCTTGAGAACCTGAATAATCAAATTCACCAGCTTGACCAATTGATAAACCACCAGAACCAATAACTAAAACTTTAGAAACATCAACTAAATGAATACCGTTTTCATCGTTGAATTTCTTCATTATATTTCCACCTTCATATTGACCAGTAGAATAAAATTTATATTGAGTTTTTAATGAAGATTTTAGACTAGAAAATCTAGTTAATTGTTTGACTGATGAAAAACTTAAAAGTTTAGATGCAGCCATTTTGAATTATTATTTATTTAAGAAAAGTTTATGGAAGGATAATAACAATTTCTTATTGACACAATAAAATAAGGATTAATAAAAAAACTGAACAAATGATTAAAAATTAAAATTTAGCTTTCAATTATAACTTTCTTTCTAAAAATTCAGTTATTTGTCAATACCAAAACTGTCCGACAACAAAAGAAGGAAAGAAATAAAACTAATAGTAACAAGAAAAGAGAAAAGAAAAAAAAAGAGGGTAGTTAAAAAAGGAACGTTGCTTAAATGACTTAGTATCCAGCACGATCAAATTGAATTGCAAATTTTTCATTAGAACTGAAAACAATTGAAGCATAAGCTGTGACTCAACGCAATCCGCGGTTTCCGGTATTACTTGTTTTGGCAAGAACTACTGTATCAGGTAATTTGCGTAAGCGCGGTAATGAATTACGCAGGAAAGAGCGGAAACCTGGCCAGATTGTCTTTTTGCCTTCAATCGAGATTAGATTTTAATGCGTCGATAGTCGCCCCAGTCTAGATTAATTACCTAATTATCACTTTTTCTTTAGTTTGTGGATAGTATATTTTAAAAATTCTATATGTTTATATGTTGATCTATAAAGAAAGTCACGATAAAACTTTGTCTCAAATTATTTTATTTTGTTTTATTATTTCAGGCTTATAAAAAGCCTAATCTCTTTTCCATCTAACATGGAATGGTTGTCTACCGTAATAGATACCACCTAAAGCTAAATTAGTATTCCATTGGTCAACCCATGAACAAAGTGCTGAACATAGTGCCATTTCTCTTGGAATCTTTGATTCATCGACAATTAAGTTAAAACCAACATCACCTGCTGGAACAACTCTGGCGATTCTTTCCCTAACTTCAGATTCTTTTTCACCAACATTTTGAACTTTTTCCAAAAATTTACCTTCTGTAGTCCATTGATAAGTATTACCATCAGCAAGATTGAACATTCTATAAGCATCAAGTGCATCAACCTTATGATTAATTGTATGCCAACCTAATTCAGAAACAGGAGCATTTGGAGCTCTAATTAATAAAACATTGGATCTTAAACCTGCTCTACAAGTAGCAACAGGTTCATCTTCACCATTTGGACCAGTATTTCTGATTTGTGCAGAGTACATTTTATAAGCACCTTTTACAGCTCTTGATCTACTAAACCAAAATAATGATTCTTTTTGAGAAGTTGGACCCATTGGACCAGAACCCTCTGCCTTTGTATCATATACATCCCAAATCTTGGAACCTGTACCAAATCTCTTTCTGTAGGCATATTCAGAACATTTTGATTCATCTAAATCAATGTAATGGGGAATATACCGACTTGAACGACGATGAGGAGATAATAGGATTGATTTAACTAAAACCAAAGGTCTCAGAACCGGTCTCATTATAAGTTCAACAGGCATCTTTAGAAATTTTTAATATTAGAAATTAAGAGTAGAGTAAAAAGAAGAGTTATAATTTAGTAATTACTAAAAACAGTAGTAGCAAAGTAAGCTTATTGAGTGAACGTTAAGCGTGGTTAACCTGCTCAGATCAGATGAAAAAATAAATCAAAAGAAAGAAAGGAAGCCCTGCTAAGTTGAGCCAAGCTTACAGGACAAGGTAAATAAAGAAAAAGGCTGGTGATCAACAGAAAGGGGGGATAGCAGGACAAACCACCCAAGGGGCAACTGGTGGAAGCAATAAGGCAGCTGAAGTTGCCTTTATCGGAAGACAATCACGTGACCCTGCTCCTCTTTTTTGCCCGCACCGCCCACAAAAAAGAAAAACCAGCCACCCGTTTTCGTCTCATCAAACAATAAAGAGAAAGAAAAAGATTTAACTACAGGAAAATGAACGAGTTTTATCACTGACCTCTACTTTCTCTACTTTTTTCTAACGTTCTGTTTCTACCTCTTTTCATCTTTGACACGCTTTATTTGCTTTTGCCTATTACGCAAGACTCTAAATAATATTTACGGATAGCTAGTATTCTCTCCTTTACGCAATGATAGAGGATGAGCCTGCCAACCCTCACGATGACACCATCAATAAATCAAAATTGGGAAATGTAACTGATTTACAAGACTACTATGATGCTTTGAATGAGCTGGAAAAACAAAACGGCAACTTACAATCATTTGATGCCGATTTGAACAATACAGACATTTCTTTAGTGGATAGATGGCCAACATTATTTGAAATTTTAAATAAGAAAACTCAATCACCACTAGATTTATGGTCTTTTTATGTATTTATGAGAGATGAAGAAAGTGCAATCGATTATCTTGATTTTTGGATTGATACCGTTCAACATATCAATTTATGTAAAGCTTATGTTAAAAGTTTGAGAGATTCATTGGTTGCTAATTCAAGAATAAAACAAGCTGATAAAGTTACAGATATACTTAATAATAGTACTACCAATAATGTATCAATAAATAATTCAAAGATATTGAATGAAACTAAAATAACATCACCTGATATAGAACCTCCTCAAACAAGTTTTATTGCGAATGATACAGCTTCAAATAGAAATTCTCAAAATAGCAGCAGGAATTCAAGATCGTCATCTACTCTCCTTGAATTATTAATGAAAAATGATTTGTTTGAAAATCATGATCCACATCGATTATCTGTATTTTTAAGAGGTGAAAGTGCAATTAGAACAAGTGATCCCTTAGTTAATGCCAAAATTGATGAACTTAAAAGAAAGTCTCAGAGTTTTATTGTAGAAAATAATATTAATAAAAATAATACTGAAAGTATCAATAATAGTAATGATAGTAGGAGTAATTTTAGAGTCTCTAGAATTAATCCTCAAATGGTGGAAACTTTTATTCAACATGATTTTGATGATCAGCATAGAAGTTTTGAACAATCTCATTTAATTAGTCGTTCATCGTTAAGAAATTCAACAAAGAGTATACTAGAAACTTACTTTTTATCAAATTCAGAAAAAAAAATAGAAATTCCCATTGGAATAGTTAATAGAATTAGAGATGCACTCGAAAATCAAGGTAGAGATGATCCTGAGGTTTTCGATGAAGCAAGAGAATATGTTTTCAAAGCAATGGAATATAATGCATATCCAAATTT
Source organism: Pichia sp. NRRL Y-12824 (assembly GCA_030560915.1). NCBI lineage: Eukaryota > Fungi > Ascomycota > Pichiomycetes > Pichiales > Pichiaceae > Pichia > Pichia sp. NRRL Y-12824. The sequence continues at coordinate 40,363 of JAKTWG010000039.1, read as the reverse complement.
TTTAAGAAATCATGCTTTGAAAAACGTCACTAAAAAATCTGCTGCAATTAGATTACTTTTATCAATGACTTGTGCATTTGCCGCATTCTGGGCAGGGTATACATTAATTTTCATGGATTATCAACCAAAACCAACTAGGGCAGTCGTTGTTATACCTTTCTTTTTGATGTCATACTTTTTCTTTTCCGCATTTTACAGAATCGATCCATTTTTATGTTTTGCTGGTTATAGTGAAAGTATGGCAACATCTGGTGGAATAATACCAATTAGAGATGGTTATGTGAAATCTTTATTACATAAAAGATCTTTATTTGTTTTATTAATTCTTTGTCTTGCCGGTGCTGCCTTTAGTATAATATTTGCATTAGTTCCAGGCAAACGTTTAATGCATTCTTAATAACTTCTTTTCTAAGAGCAAATTGTTTTCTATTAACATTTCTATATCTACTTTTTACTGCTTTTTACACGGTCCCCGTTTTTCAATTCTGTTTATGTATTTTTATGAACTATAATATATATGTCAATATTACGCATTCGGGTTATGCTAACAGACGTATAACGAACACAATACTTACTATTAAGCTTAATATTTGCGCGAAAGATATGGTGTATGAAATGGATTTTTTTTGTCTTGTCTTTACAACATGAATTGACAACATGGTTTTCTCTTTTTGGTTTGAATAACTATATGACTTTTGTCTACACAATAACATTAAGAAGTGCATATGAGAGGCGGTAATATGAACGGCAAGTACTCAGGCCGTGGTGGGGCGTCTTTTAGAGGTTCTCCTACTTCAGGACAAAGTGGAAGTGGAGGATATTATCACGATCCATATTACAATAGTTCACCATTATCTCGTGGTGGTAGAGGAGGATCTAGAGGTCGTGTTAGTAGTTCTGGGGGGTATTACAATAGTCCGGTGATGTACGGAAATATAAGTTATGTTCCTTCATCTTCATCCTCATCACAATCTGAATCTGTTGCTACACATGCAAATACAAGTGGGAATGGACCAAGTAGTAATGTTGGTTTACCTAGTAGTGCAGGAAATAATGACATGAACAGGGAAGTTTATGATAGTTCTAAATGGGGGCATTATAATGAATATTCGGGTCGTGGAAGGGGTGGTTATTCAGGTAGATTTATAAGAGGTAGAGGTAGGGGAGGAAGAGGAAATATAAGAGGTGGATGGAATGGAAGGGGTGGTTATTATGGAACTTTTAATCCAAATTTATCCGTGGGTTATAATAGTTATAACAATGGCTCGTTAAATGTACAAGCTGGGTATTATAATTATGGAGGAAGAGATGCAAATATTAGATATGAACAACAATATCATGGTAGTCGAGGAGGTGAAACAAATGATACTGTTTCTGAATCTGGAAGTTTTACTGATTTTGCCAATGGTAGTAATAATATGATGCTGAATGAAGAACATTTAAAGAAAGAATTTGAAAAAAAACGACTTGATGAAGAAAAAATTCAAAAAAATCGTGAGTCTGAACGACAACGTGAAATAGAACATGAACTGGAACAAAAATTAAAAATGGAATTCAAAGAAAAGCACTGGATCGGTAGGATACATGTTGAGGGAGATATAAAGCAAACATTAGTCAAAAGTTTTGATGATTTAGATTCTGTTAACTCTAATTTGTTGGATATTGGTGCACGTCAAATGGAATTAGAAATCGATGTTAACAGATACAACAGAGTGTTAAGAGCCGAAGATGATCGGGTCCGTCTTGCTGAAGAAAGGCTAGAGGCGATGAATTTGTCTATTTGATAAAACTAGGGTTTTTTCCCGCATTAAACTGTCTTGTATATTTTGTATAATAAAATAACTGAAACGATATAAAAATTTTGAATCCATAGTGATAACCTAAAGTGCGTGGAAATTCCTCCGAGAAAACACGATAGTTCTTCGTTCGCCAAATGCAAACTCTGAAGTTTAGCTCTTGCCATCAGTTGTTCTTCTTTTCTGAAATAAAGGAAGGGGTTCAGTTCTTGTTTCATTCAATCACAAAGCCCCAACGATGACTGCTTTGTTGAAATCTTTTTACAGTTTTGAAGGTACTATTTTCAATGCATTCCTTTATACCGCTTTAGCTGTCGGTATAATTAAAGTTACTACGTCCTTTCTCTCTTTCGGTGCAATTATCCTTGAATCTTATGTCTTTCCAGGGGTTAATTTTGCTAAATATGGTGCAAACAAAGGTAATTGGGCAGTTATTACCGGTGCTTCTGATGGTATTGGTAAAGAATATGCATTCCAGCTTGCTAAGAGGGGATTCAATATTGTTTTAGTTTCAAGAACTCAATCAAAACTTGAAGTGGTTGCAAAAGAAATTGAAACTAAATACAAGAAAGAAACTAAGATTGTTGCATTTGATGCTTCTACCGATTCACCAACAAATTATGAATTACTTGCAAAAACTTTGGAAAATTTACCTGTCAGTATTTTAATTAACAATGTTGGTCAATCACACTCAATTCCAGTTTCTTTCTTAGACACAACTGAAGAAGAAATGATGCAAATTATTACCTTAAATAACATTGTTACCTTGAAAATTACCAAGATTGTTGCTCCATTAATCGTTTCTAATTCTGAAAAGCAAAAGGGCGTTCGTGGTTTAATTTTAACTATGGGTTCCTTTGCAGGCTTAGTTCCAAGTCCTTTATTAGGTGTTTATTCTGGTTCGAAGGCATTCTTACAAAATTGGTCTGCTGCTCTTGCAGGTGAATTAAAACCTCAAGGTGTTGATGTTGAATTGGTTATTTCATACTTGGTTACTTCTGCAATGTCTAAAATTAAAAGAACTTCGTTTACTATTCCAAATCCTAAACAATTTGTTTCTGCAACCTTAAAGAATGTTGGTAGACGTGTTGGTGCACAAGAACGTTTTGCAACAATTACTCCATACCCATCTCATGCATTAATGCATTGGGGTATTGCTACATTTATTGGAGTTTACTCAAAACTTGTTAACAAGATTAACTTAGACATGCACCAAAGCATCAGAAAGAGAGCATTAAAAAGGGCGGCACGTCTAGCAAACGAAAAGAAGCAATCATAAAGTTTTAAGTATTTTGTAAACCCTGTGTATTGATATTTCACTGTCAATATTGTCCTATCGATTCTATCGACCTCCTCCATGAAACGAATAGTAGTCGAAGCATTGAACTCTTCACAGTCTGTGAATCGTCACGGACTTTATCACTTCCCAAACCAACGCCGACGGATCATCTTTTCTTAATGAAACACTCAACACATGCGGGAGGCCTTGTGCTCACGTGTAGGGCTGTTTTAATCCGCCTTCCTTGATTACTTTATTAGACCATCTAAATTACTCTAATACACATCATGGTTTGTTGTCATCGAATTGTAATTGCATATATGCATCTATCTCCATTTCTTGTTCTTGCATCAATCAAATCTGTACTTCCATCTGTAGCCTTAAGTCTCCAAGTATTTAACAATGAAGACCGAATTTTAAGCCAAAATATATTTGACTCTTAGCAATGTTAATTAGTAAGTGATCAAAATTTTCTGTGTCATCGCCAAACTTTCCCTTTGGCATAAAATTGTATTTGTTGGATGGACGAATTTAAATGTTGAAAATTATCAAATAATTAATAATAATGAAATCATCAGATTTTTTTAGGGAGTTGGTCAAGTGAATCTATTAAAAATTATAAAATATTTGACGAAAATGCAGAAATCATGTTTGAATTTGATAATGATAATTTGACATTTGGTTCAAGTTTTAATAGGTTAAATATAATTCAAGTAAAACCATTTGACACAATTCGTAATAAAATCAAAGACAAAAATATGTTAATTAAATTTTTTAAACTAGAACTCCAATCAACTGATAGTCAATATTTCTTTCAAATCATACAGCAATTAGATCCGGAATGTAGATCAATTATTAATACATTAGATATATAAAGGTTTTATCAACAATCTTATTTTTGTATTAGCCTAAACAATAAGATAGCTAAACTTGTATAGATATATGAAAACAACGAAAAAGCAAAATTTATTGGACGTATCCAAATAAATTTAATAAAAAAGTTTACTTCCATCAAAGTGTTTTATGATTTTATGATGACTACAAAATAATGGAGTTTGTTGAAAATCCATTGACTCTTTGAGCAACACAATCAGACTTTCACGACTAGCTTCCTCATCAAACTTGGCCCGTAGTTGGTTAAACAAGTCTTGAACTGATCACTTGTAAATGAATCAATGTTTCGTGCATGCCAGGAGTGGAAGACCTAGATCTGTCGGCTTTCTGCCAGAACCATTTTTTTCCCACGGAAAGCCAAACTCCTAACATATTCCCCCCAAAACTTACTGGGCGGTAACCAATACTTTTCTCTCGCTTCCCACCGAAATCATGACCCCTGCCAACTCCCGTGCGACAGAACACCACATTTTTCTCTCCTTCCCAGCAAATAGCGACATGTGCCCACCAATTTTAATGGGCGAGGGTGCCAACACTACTAAACCCCCTCGCCAATACTTTTTACCCGACAGTGTTTAGCTTTAGAACTGGGAAAGAAAAGTGTCCAGGCAGGACGCGAGAAAGAAAAAAATCTTGTTATTTTCTTGTTTATGTTTTGCTTTGTTGTCTTCTCGATTGAGAAGCCGCTCTGGGTAGTCTGCGACAACATTAAAGGGGGGCCTTTTACTTGTCTTTTTTCAACGAAAAACACTGTTACAACGGGACGGATAAGATCGGAAATAAGACAGCACATTACAGTACATATATACCTACAACAGCAAAATACAGAATGGAAGTGAACGACTTTGACAAGCTTGAAAAAATCGGTGAAGGTACTTATGGGGTGGTTTATAAGGCAATCGATACAAAACACAATAATAGAATAGTTGCACTTAAAAAAATTCGACTAGAATCTGAAGATGAAGGAATTCCTTCCACTACAATTAGGGAGATTTCTTTATTAAAAGAACTTAGGGACCATAATATTGTTGCACTTTATGATATTGTTCATTCCAATTCCAATAAAATTTATTTAGTCTTTGAATTTCTTGATATGGATTTGAAAAAATATATGGAATCTATCCCTGAAGGACAAGGTATGAGTAGAAACATGGTTAAAAAGTTTATGGTTCAATTAGTCAAAGGTATTTATTATTGTCATTCACATCGTGTTTTACATAGAGATTTAAAACCACAAAATTTATTGATTGATAAAGAAGGTAATTTAAAAGTTGCCGATTTTGGTTTAGCAAGAGCCTTTGGTGTTCCATTACGTGCTTATACACATGAAGTTGTTACTTTATGGTATCGTGCACCTGAAATTTTATTAGGTGGTAAACAATATTCAACAGGTGTTGATATGTGGTCAATTGGATGTATATTTGCAGAAATGGCACAACGTAAACCATTATTTTCAGGTGATTCAGAAATTGATCAAATTTTTAAAATCTTTAAAGTCTTAGGTACTCCAACTAAAGAAGTTTGGCCAGAAGTTGAATTTATGAGTGATTATAAAGAGACATTCCCAAAATGGAAAAGACAAAATTTAGCATCAATTGTTACTAAACTAGATGTCCATGGTATTAATTTGCTTCAACAATTACTAGCATATGATCCTGCAATTAGAATAAGTGCAAAACGAGCACTGGTACATGAATATTTTAGAGTTGATGATGAAGCTTATCAACAAATGGAATATCCTCAACCTTCAAATATGCAAGTTGATTCATCTACTCTATATGCATAGTCAATTGATCTAAATGTTCAATTTAATTAAGGAATCATTATATCGTGAAATTATATTATAGAGATGTATTTAAGTTATTTCTTCTTCTTTCTTCATCATGTTTATTTCTGTGTTTTGTGTTTTTTGTTTTAATAATTTTCCTTTTTTTTTCTTCTTCCACCTTTCTTCTTCTTCATGCTTTACATTTTCATATTTTGATGTTCCAAATCTATAAATAGCTCATGTTTTATTAATGTATAAATTCATATAAATAGATTTAGCATAGATTATTATGCACTTAAATATATAAGTTAATTCTCGAGTTTATCCATCATAGAATCTGTTCCTTCAAAATTCACATTTTTATTACGTAAGCAAATTCTAAAAAAATTTTTTGTCAGTATATTTGCTAAACAAGGAAGGCTTAATAAAGAAAAAAAAAAAAATACGTACTACACTATGTAACTTCAAAAAAGGCCTGTTAGTGTTGATATGATAAGATTGGGCCTGCGGCATTAGAAAGTATTCCGCTACGGCATTCCCTTATCAAGATAACGATCCCGAAAGAGTTTATCAAGATAACGATCCCAAAAGAGTTATCAAGATACAGTGTTTAATATACACACTAACCAATGTAAATAAATGGGAATTATTAAAAGGAACGAAAGCTCCACTTCTAATAATTCTCATATAGTGTAATAGTTGTTTATACTATATTTTATAGTTGTTTAATTTAAATATCGATTTATCTATTAACTTAACTGAATATTAAATATGGATACTACATTAAGGGTTACAAGGCTTCAACAGTTAGTATTTAAAACCTGTAAAGTATTATTGGTGATGTTGGAATATCAAAAGATTCTTGATAATGATTCATAGCTACCTAAATATTTTACAATAATCGCAGTTAAGCAATATGCAAGAAGAAAACTAGACTTGTTTCTCTTGTTGCATATTTTAACAACGACTTAGATGATTATGCTCATTAATATTTAGGAAAAAAAATGAAAACACGTCCCATTATCAGTTATGAATTATTTTTCAAAAAAGTTATGAAGAATGTCAGTAGCGCTGATTTTGTTTAATATAATTCATCACGACCTTCAGCATTTTTGCATCCATCGTCCTTAATCACGTGATGTTGTCACGTGCAAACTCTTAATTATTTATAACTCAATACCAGCAAAAATTGTAAAGCACGCGTAGCTCAGTGGTAGAGCAGCAGATTGCAAATCTGTTGGTCACTGGTTCAAACCCGGTCGTGGGCTTTTTAATAAATTTTTGTTTTTTAAGTCCGGCTTTTGAAATTGCGCGTGAGCACGTGTCATTGCGTTTTTTTCTTTTCTGCCTCCCCACAATAGTTGAGCCTTTATTCTTCACAGCGTTAATTTTATCGACGATATCTCATCGGTAAGTTTCATTGAAATGGTTTTTTTTTGCCTTCCGGGTGTTTTCTCTGTCTATTTACTCTCTTTTTTCTTCTCCTTTGTTATTTCTATTTCTTTTTTTTCTTATTCTTTTATCTCAATTAGATCCAATTCAGTTAAACAATCACAATGTTTGCAAGATCCATCCTCACAAAATCCGCATTCAAGGCACCAATTAGAAGATTCATTTCTTTCGATGCTGCTTCCCAACCAAGAATCAGAATCGGTTCTGCTGCTCCAAACTTCAAGGCTCCAACCACTGTTGGTGAAATTGATTTCCACGAATACTTAGGTGACTCTTGGGGTGTCTTATTTTCCCATCCAGCTGATTTTACCCCAGTTTGTACTACTGAATTAGGTGCATTTGCTGAATTAAAGCCAGAATTTGATGCTAGAAACGTTAAGTTAATTGGTTTATCCGCTGAAGGTATCCCATCTCACAAAGAATGGGTGAAGGATATCGAAGAAGTTATCCTGGGTGGTAAGAAATTTACTTTCCCAATCATTGGTGATGAAACCAAGGAAGTTGCTTACAAGTACGATATGGTTGATGAAAATGGTTTCAAGAACTTACAAGCAGGTGCTCCAATTTTCACTATCAGATCTGTTTTCATCATTGACCCAAAGAAGACTGTTAGATTAGTTCTGACCTATCCAGCTTCCGTTGGTAGAAACACCTCTGAAGTTTTAAGAGTTATTGACTCCTTACAAAAAGGTGATGCTAAGGGTGTCGTTACTGGTGTCAACTGGAAGGCAGGTGATGATGTTATTATCCCACCATCAGTTTCTAACGAAGCTGCAAAGGAAAAGTTTGGTTCTTTCAAGGAAGTTAAGCCATACTTAAGATTCACTAAGGCTTAATTGATTTGAGTCCGAATGATCTTCCTATATACTGTTTATAATCTTTAATAGTATTTTACTTCGATGTTTAACGATAGTACCGAGAGATTGGTAATTTGCGTCCATAAACTCACATATTGTCCACCTGGGTGAATATTTCGTTACCCGGAATTTTTTTTTTGTACTTTTAACGCTCTCCGCCTTTTTTTGCGGTCCTTTGCTTGTTGTGATTTCCTCCGAATTATGCCAGGCCTTTACGTCGATTGTCAAACAATAGTACCATTTCTGTAAAAGTTAATTTGTTTTCCAACATATATTTTCCAGTTTGCTCCGTGTACACAATAAAGGGTATTTCTAATTTGTTCTACCTTTTTTTGGTTTTTTTTATATCTACAATATTGAGATCCCACTATAATAGTTCTAATTAAACCAATCACCTCCCCAATTTAATAATAATTCAATTTTTATATGCTTCTGCCCACATTACCTATCTTTTTATAAAAAAATATGTCCAACAAACCAAATCAAACTAATCTGCTACCGAAAGTAGCAGATATATCAGATACTCAGCCGTTCCAGATAGATCAGAATGATTCAAGTCCAGTAGATAATTTATCAAAATTACATAATAATTCCACAACTAAAAGAAAGGCAGATTCAACTAGTAAAACAACCTCCAAGGCTGCATCTAGAAAACGAAAAAAAAGTACAAATCATGATAATAACGATAATGACAATAATAACAACAACATTAATAATTATTCTAACGACTCTAACGACTCTAATGATAACACCAATAAACCTAAAAATAATAATCTGGGAAGTTCAACAGCTGGTCATCGTCCAGTTACTTCATGCACTCATTGCCGACAGCATAAAATCAAATGTAATGCATCTGAAAAGTTTCCTGAACCATGTACTCGTTGTCAAAGAATGAACTTGAAATGTGAAATCGATCCACAATTCCGACCAAAAAAAGGATCTCAAATTCAATCTTTAAGAAATGATGTTGATGAATTACGCTCGAAAATAGCATACCTTACAAGAAATGAAAACTTGATTGCCAAAGTTTTACAAAAAACAAATTCAGTTAATTTACAATCTATATCAGAAAATTCTTCAACTAATAATGCTGAAATTAACAATACTACGACATCACCTTCATTAATTGCCAAAACTCACTTACAAAAGGAACCTATTTTACTAAGTTTGGATGGTAGGTCAAGTTCAACTCCTTTAATTAATGATTCTGCAGTTAATAAAACTCAATTAAATCCAGCATTAGAAGCAGCAGTTAGAAATGTGGCAGAATCTCCAGCTCAGTTTAATTCTCAAGATGAAAAAACGTTACCAAATAAATTAAAATCAAATAATGGGACAAAACTGACAACTCCAGTTAATACCAAACCAATTTCACAAGATAGTTCATTACCAAATACGCAAATTTCTGAATTTATTTTAGGTGATGTTAAAATTGATATTGAAAAAGCTCAAACCTTACACAAAAAATTTGTTGATAATTTTTTGCCATATTTACCAATTTTAATTTCAAATGATCCTATTGAATTATATCAGCAAAGTCAATTATTGTTTTGGACAGTTATGCTAACTGCATGTTTATCAGATCCTGATCCTTCACTATATATTTCCTTTGCTTCCTTAATTAAACAACTAGCAATTGAAACATGTTGGATTAGAACTCCAAGATCAACACATATTGTTCAAAGTTTATTAATTTTAAGTACTTGGCCATTACCAAATCAAAAAGTTTTAGATGATTGTTCTTATAGATTTATTGGATTAGCTAAAAGTTTATCATTACAATTAGGATTACATCGAGGTAAATTCATGACTGAATTTTCAAGAACTCAAGTTGCATTACCAGATGCTGAGAAATGGAGAAGTCGAACATGGTTAGCAGTTTTTTTTTGTGAACAATTTTGGTCTTCTAATTTAGGTTTACCACCAAGTTTGCAAACTGATTATTTATTAGAAAATGCAAGAATTGATCAGTCATTACCTAAAAATTTTAGATGTTTAATTTCTTTGGCAATTTTTCAGGCTAAATTAGTTAGTGTTATGGGATTAAATGTTTCAGGACCTGATGGGCTAATGGAGCCTGCTAATCGTGCAGGTCCTTTACATATTATGGAAAGAGAATTAGAAAGATTAGTTTTTAAATTACAAATTGATGATTTAGTTGTTGAAATTTATTATTTATATGTTAAATTAATGGTTTGTTTATTTTCATTTTTACCAGAAACTCCAAGTGAAGATCAAACTAAATACGTTACAATTGCATATCATTCAGCAACTAGAATAGTTACAATTATGTCTAAATTACTTGAAGATAAACAATTAACTGAATATCCAATTTATGTTCGTCATTCTGTTACAACTGCTGCATTTATACTCTTTAGACTACATTTAACACCATATTTATTACCTAAGTACATTGATTCATCAAGACAATCGATTGTTACAGTTCATAGACTTTTCAGAAATATGTTAGCAGCATGGAAAGATGTCGAGAATGACATTTCACGTACAGCAACGGTTTTAGAAAAATTGAATTTTGTTATTATTACACATCCTGAATTATTCACAGATACAGAAGGTATTATTGTTCGTATGAGATCACATTTAACAGGCTCCTTATTTTATGACTTAGTTTGGAATATTCATGAAGCACGTCGTCGTACAATCGAAGAAGCAGTGAATAGTGCTGGTGTTAAGTCAAATAAATCCAAGTCAAAATCCAAACCTAAAACTTCTAATAAACCATTACCATTGCCCTTTTATAATCAAATTACTAAAGATGATTTTACTGCAATTACAACAACTACACCAAATGGTACAACTATTACGACTTTAGTTCCAACTGATCAAGCAATAACTAATGCTAAAGCATCTGCATATAAAGCAGGCCTGTCTAAACCAACTGAAATTAATGGTATTCCTTTAGCTATGCTTGAAGCAACGGGATCATTGTCAAGCAAGCCATCAACAACTAATCTTAATGGATATACATTAAAATCACAGTTATCGGAATCAAGAACGGCTAAGAAATCTACACAAAATAGAAAGCGTAAATCATCAACAACAGCACCGACTATACCATTGGCACCTGCACCGGTACCACCAATAACTCCAGCACTAGCGCCAGCATTAATGGCAACTTCAAAGACATCGGGGATAAAGAAGCCATTATCTAATAAGAATGAACGTCCAACATCAATGAATGCGGCCACAAATAGATTCCCCCCACCGCCACTTTTCCCACCTACATCGAATCAAAAAATCAGTATAACTGCAGCATCATTAGGTATGAAGAAATCTACATCCAACAGTAATGTGATAACCGAACCAATACTTGCAGAAAAAGAATTTAGTTCAGGTTTTAAATCTCAGGATAATCAGTTATCAACTAGCTTGGAAAATAAACCATTACAAGGATTAACACCTGTTAGTATCTCAGGTCTTGACAAATTTTTTGAATCTCCAACGATGTCTATATCTAAAGAGCCTACACCAGGTGAACAATCTCAAGTTCTGCAATCTAGAGATGTTGCTTTTCAACAATTTTCAACAACTGATCAGGGTAAAGTAAAGACAGTTTCTGGATCAACTAGTCAAAGTCCTACAGATTCGGATATGTTGAATGAAATGTTTATTGATTCTATTTTCCAGCAAAATCTAAGTAAACCTGCTGAAGATGATGATCTACTCGGGTGGTTTGACATGAATATGGCGCCTGAATTTTGAAAACAAACAAACAAACAAACAAATTAATAAACAATATTACTTATGTATGAATTAAATATACTATCTAGAGCAATGATAATGACACAATCATTCATCATCTACACGTTCGGATTCATCTGATGGATCCATGATACCACCTTGACCGATTGCAAACACACATTCTGTCTCCGCAAGACACGGAGAGTCGTAAATCTTACATATTCTATTTGCGCCTTTTCCCTTTTTAAAGTATAATCTTGTAGTTGAGGAATGAGCAATAATATTACCACCTATAGGTTTCTTTGGATCAGGATTAAACAATGCTCCACCATCGACTTGTGCCACAACTTGATTAGTTATAACAACAGCAATACCAAATTCATCAGCTAATCTTTGTAAAGTTCTCATAAATTTAGCAACATGCATTTGTCTAGCACTTAGTTCACCACGACCACTGTAATCTGTTCTATATAATGCCATAATTGAATCGACTATAAGAAGAGAAAATCGACTTTGAGCCATCATTTGAGCGGCTTGATTAAGTAATTGAAGTTGATGATCAGCATTGTAAGCTCTTGCATAAGCAATATTTTCCATAGCTTCAGTTTCATCGAGTCCAAAACGACGTGCAATAGGTACAATACGAATTGGTCTAAATGTACTTTCGGTATCAATAAATAAACATTTACCTTCTCCACCACCCATTTCTACAGGTAATTGTGCAGTAACAGCTAAAGTATGGCATAATTGAGATTTACCTGTTCTAAATTCACCAAAGATTTCAGTAATTGCACCAGTTTCAATTCCACCGCCTAATAAAGTGTCTAATTGTTTTGAACCTGTTGTCAAAGTAATCAATTCAGAACGACGTTGATGAAATTCAGTTGCTGTAGTAAATCCCAGGGGAACAATTTTTGATGCTTCAGAAATAAGTTTGTCTGCTTTTTGGTCAGATATACCTTTGATTGTAATAAGAATTTTTTTAGGTGTATAAGCGATTGATTCAACTGTACATAAACCTGCTTCTTGCAATTTTTCGATATCTTTCTTAGAGATCCCATTACCAATAAGTGAATCAACTGGTGATGGGCCAATTTGACCTTCATCATCATCATCATCAGCATCATTATCAGCAATATCATTGGGGTATTCTGTTGATGCATCTGGTTGTAAATCCATAGTGTTTTCATCATCCACTATGGCTGTGGATTTTGACGCGTCAGTCATTGATTGATCGGGTTGATTTTGGTCTTCGAATTGTTGTTGGGATTCGTAAGACAGATCAATATGTTCCTGTGTCATTAAGTATGTTCAGAAAACAGAAGAATGAGCAAAAGTAGTTGATAAAGTGTTTAAAATTTGACAAACTTGAAAAAAGAGAGATAGTGATATCTGATAGAAGGCGAAGGCCGGAAACAGAAAGCGAAGGCTTGTGAGGTGAAAAAAATCAACAGAGCGAGTGCGGTTCACGGAGGGCAAATCTTCACGTATTGTCTCTAATAGATTCATGTTGGAACACAGTGTGTGCAGTAATTGGCTACTGGGGCTGTATAGACATCCACACACACACACACATGTCAGATCCTTTTTCTCTTAACGGTGGTACGGCCGTAGCCATGGTCGGCAAAGACTGCATTGCAATTGCCTCCGACATGCGTCTAGGTTCCCAATCTCTTGGTGTCTCTAACAATTTTGAGAAGATCTTCAACTACGACCACGTTTTTTTCGGACTCACAGGTTTAGCATCCGATGTTACTACCGTTCATGAAGATTTCCGTATGAAGACAAACCTTTATAAAATGCGTGAAGAACGTTGCATTGAGCCTGAAACTTTCGCAAATCTAGTTAGTTCAAGTTTATATGAACGTAGATTTGGCCCTTGGTTCGTTGGTCCTATAGTTGCTGGTTTAAATTCTAAAACGGGGATTCCATTTGTTTGTGGGTTTGATTCGATTGGTTGTATTGACTTTGCTAAAGATTTCATCGTTTCAGGAACTGCTTCTGATCAATTATTCGGTATGTGTGAAGCATTATATGAACCAAATTTACAACCTGATGATTTATTTGAATGTATTTCTCAAGCATTATTAAATGCAGCTGATAGAGACGCTTTAAGTGGTTGGGGTGCTGTTGTGTACATAGTTACAAAGGATAAAGTTGTTAAACGATACTTAAAGTCAAGACAAGATTAGTTATATTTGTATATTCATATATTTATACATACATATAAATAAATAATCAGTTAAATAGAATTTTCGGAGTTATAATTATTTACAAGAAAAAGTAGGTATTCGTTATTTGGATTCTGGTGGATTTTGTTGTTGTATCTTTTGTTGATACTCAAGTTCAATAACTTTCTTCAAATATCCATTTTCCCCCCATTCTTCCTCCTCTCTCTTTTTCTTTTTCGCTTCCAATTCTTTGTTCTTTTCTCTTCTATTTAAAATGTTAATTCTATCATTTGCAAGTCTGTTGTCATGTAAACATTGAGAAAGTTGAATCTTAACATCACTGCATTTGCCCAACACAGTTTCAAAAAATGGTGAACGATGACACTCTTCAAGCGCATCAATAAGATCTTCACAGTTTTGGAAACGATCACGATCAAGAATAGGATGCATAATGTGATTAGGTGGTTATGTATTGAAGTACCCAGTTGTTATCCTTCAGCTTCTCTCTAGAAATCATCTACTTAATGATAACACTAATGTGGTGTTATAAGAAAATTTGAGATTATTTCCTGAAGCGGGGGACGCAGATTCCAGTCGGCGCTCATGAGATTTGTAAATTGCATATAATTTATGCACTTTGTGAATATACATTATGCGGTGATTAGATGGAGAGCAGATTGGATAGACATAAGATACGACAATCACGACCATTATGTCATCTACCGATGAGAAGGAGATTTTTGAATTTTTAGACTCATTACCAACCGATGAGTCCAATACTAATTCCGATGCCAATACCGCAGACGCAATTGTAACTAATGCAACCACTGCAGGAACAACAGACAGTACACAGCCTGAATCTACCAAAACGGACGATGTAGGTGATGAAACTTCTGCTGAGAAGAAGCCAAAGAAGTCGGATGATGAAATCCTTGACTTTTTAGATGAACTTGAAGAGTCGAATAAAAAGGGTAAAAAGGGAGAAAAGGGAGAAGAACCACAAGTTGAAGAAGTTTCACTTGAAAAGGATGAATTAACACCAACGCCAACAAAAAATGAACCGGTAAATGATCCAATAACTTCAATTGCATCTTGGTGGTCAAACACTGGATCTACACGTGTATCTAATCAACTTTCATCATTCTGGGGTACAGCACAATCACTCAGTGAACAAGCTGAAGATGCACTTAAGAAAGCACGTGAACAAAGTCTTGAAACAAATATTCGTACAGCATTTAAAGAATTAGGAATTTCAGGAATTCATGAAAATATTAATGATTTGCTTACTGATGAACAAAAAGCGGAATTAATGAAATTACCTGTACCTGATGCTAAAAAAGCTTTAGAAACTCTTAATATTGGTTTAAATAAAGGATTATCAATTGTTGGAGGTACCTTAACTGAAGTTGTTGATAGAATTAATGCAATTAATGATAAAGATGAAGTAATTGAAATTATTGTTGTTCATGACATGAAAAATTTTCTTGGTTTATCAAATATGATTAAGTTGAATTTTGAAGATGTAATGATTCAACAAGTTGATGGTGCAATTGATGTTAACGTTATTGAAAGTGGAACAGTTAGATCAAAAGAAGATAATAACTCAGGTAGGATTGATTTTGCATTGTTTAATGGTAAAGGTTCAGATGCTGAAAAACTTATTCTTGCAAACATTGAAAATGAAATAAAACAACGGAAAACTATTCAATCAAATGATGAAAAAAATATTAAAAAAATTACTACAATTTATATTAGTTTACTTGCATGGACTTCTAATAAAGATAATACAATAATTAAATCTAATGATATTACAATCGATTCACATTCTACATCTTCATTTACGATATCTTGTATACTTAAAGATGATACACATGGTATATCTATTAATTCACAATCTCAACCACTTCCACTTAAATGGGCACAATGGATTCAAGGAAGTTTTGAAGATGGTGAAAGTGAAGAAGACATTGATCCAAGTGAATGGGTTATTGAATGGATGAAGAATTCCGTTTCCAATGTTATTGGAGTTACTGCACAATCTTACATCATCAAAAGAATGGGTTATTAAATAAGTTTTTATATAATATAATAAATTAATATATAATTTTTTAATTTTGCACACCGTTATATTGATCAAGGATTTTAGCAAGTCCCTTTTCAGTAACTGCTAATAACTTATGATCCCAATCAACAACAAGTGGAGGAACAAATAACTTACCATCTGTAGTTTTTAATCCACGTAATGCCTCTGCATCAACACTTTGCAAATCTTGAACAAGAGTTTTGCCTTCTGTAAGACTAGGGAATGCTGTTTTCATTGCCTTTTTGCAAAATGGATGCATATGTAAGGCATCTTTGAAGAAATTAAATTGTTCAGGTGTAGGCGGTTGTGTTGTTGTATCAATTGAATATTTGTACTCACCGTTTTTGGAATTAAGAGCTTGATTGGCTTGGAGTTGACGAAGTAAAGATTCACTCATTTTACTCGCTGGATCATGACTGTAAATGTGTGTTAGTATTCGAGAACCACTGGATAAAAAGGTTAAAAAAAAAAATAGATAAATACATACAAGAGGGTGATAACACCCCCTGCGTGTTGCAAAGATTTGAACAGGGACATTGTATAAAGAAGGAATCTACAATTAAGATTGAAAGGAAAGAAGGATGGAAGAGTAAAAAAAAGGAAGGGAGTGCAAACAGCAGCATCATCTAGAGGACCCCCACACACAAAGCGGAAGTGACGGGAGTGTGTCACACCGAACACCCCGTGATAAGCGAGAAGCAGGCAGAAGCGGGTAGTGAATAAATCACATTCTTCACACCTCGTAGCCAAAGACGTCAGGTCTTCTTTGAGACCAGAGTGGCATATTTGTGCGCATTTTGTCGATGACCACAGTATCAATATCAGCAACACAGATGAGTCCTGTTTCGTCATTCAGTCCTGCATCTGTACATTCGGCAACAATTGTTCCATTTGGATCAATAATACATGTATGACCATAACTTTCACGTTTTGTACCTGCTGGAATAATTACATCTTCAGGTAATTCATGTGTGACATTATGAACACCTTTTTGTGCAGGTAAAATCACATAACATTGTGTTAGAATAGCAATTGCTTTACCTAAAGTTTGAAAATGTGGACCCGTTTTCATTGTCCATGCTGATGGGAATGTCAGAATTTGTGCACCTTTAGATCTTAATCTAAGTGCCAATTCAGGGAATCTTAGATCATAACAGATTCCTAATCCTAATTGACCAGCAGGTGTAGAGAATGGATCGATTATTTTTGTACCTGGTTGAACTGAATTTGATTCTTTAAGGATTGGACCATTTGGAATATCAACATCAAATAAATGGATTTTTTGATATCTATGAAGTAAATCACCATTTGTATCTAAATAAACTAAAGTATTTTTAGTTCGATTTTGTGGATCATTGATTGTAGGTTCATGAATTCCAACAGCGACATTAATAAATTGTCCATTTGCATGCAGATCTTTTAAAGTTGTTCTAATATATTGAATAAATGGTGATTTTTCGAAGGTTTGAACGAGAGATTTCGAATGTGTTGCATTAGCTGCAATGTAATCAGATGCTTCAGGAAGGAAGATTATTTTAGCATTTAATGAAACGGCTTTGCGAATAAGTTTTGCGGCATGTATACCGTTTTCTTTAAGATTGGAGGAGGAACAGAGTTGGCCAGCGGCAATGAGAGGCATTGGTAGGAGAAGATGAAGATTTATTAATTTTCAAGTATTTAGGAATTACATATTATTAAAGAAAGAAGATAATGTAATATAATGCACGTATTAATAATACATTGAGAATTAACAACATGCAGAATATGTGGCGTATTTGTGGCGTATTTGTGGCGGGTGAGACAGTGAAATTTTTTTTAATTTTTTTTTTTAATTTTTTTTTTTCAGTTTTTATTTGAAAAATCAACGACAGTGTGTCTTTTAATGTGTGTTTTTCTTCCATCCACAAATAATTTATAGATATAAATATAGATAAAGAGATTACTTACATTTTTGATGAGTGACACAGTATCATTAGCAATTTCCGCAGAATTGTTATGCAGAAACAACAAGAATTTAGAACAATTAACACAAGCAATATTTCAAATTGCACGGAATGCAAGTATGTTTGAAATAAGTGAGCTAATTGTGCTTGGGAATGAAAAGGACGTTGATAACGAATATAATACTTTAATTGTTGGATCATTGTTTCAATTTTTCATTACTCCAAGATATCTTGTAAAAGATACGTTTGCTAAGAGTTTTGAAAGTGGTAAATTACCAAAGAATATTTTTAACAAAGCTAAAACTTTGCCATTGATTCCATGTTTAATGGAATATTTGAATCCGAATATTGATAAGAATGTGAAATATAGAGAAGGAATTAGTATTAGTAAGAATGTATTGAAACATCGGAGTAAAACAGAAAGTGGTAAGGTTCGTAAGATAGCCAAGAATTTAAAGACTACGAGGTTTGTGCAGGTTGGACAAGATAAAGTTATTGAACTCAGCAATGAACAAGATGGATTGCCATTGAATGTTCGTGTTAGTGTGGATATGAAAAATAAGAAGGCTGTTAGTGTAAAGGAAGCATGGAATGATAAGTATACTGGTTACGTTGTTCGTGTAGCACGGGGTGTGATTGAGGTGTTTACAGAGGCGGTTTCGGGAGTTGTAGGAGAGGAGGGATACGATTTGGGAGTGTATGTGCCTGCGGGTAGCATGTTTGCTAAGAACAAGGAGAAAAGCAAGGATGACAAGAAAGAAAAAGAAGAAGAAGAAGGAAAAAAGGAAGACAGTGGTAATGGTTTGTTGGAGAGGTTTACAACTAGACGGGGCAAGAAACATGTCGTTGTTATTGTGGCAAAAGCGGGTGAAGCAGATGTAGCACAAGTGTGTGATGCGACTATCGACGCGACTATCGACGCCGGAGGGCGTGTGAGGGCGGATGATGCGGCCTGCGTGGCGCTGGCAAGGGTGTGTCTTGTTTGAGCTAAGCTGAGCTGATGTGGGTGTGTGTTGTGTGTTGTGTGTTGTGTGTTTTGTAGATTCTGAATAGTGTTAGGAGTATAAGGAGTATAAGTGTAAGAAACTAACAGAGATGCCAAGGGGAATATTAAAGAACGCTAGAGAAGATGCTGCATACAAGCACGAGTCGCCCAATGAATTGGATACGATCAGGGCTACTTTTGATAGACAGAAAGTCATTGAGAATACTCGAATTAATGCGAAGTTAAGTCATAATACAGATACTGGTTTTCAAGAAATTGTACAAAAGAAAGAACGTGGGGAGGCATTGAGTGAAGAAGAGCAATTGAAATGGGATGAAGGTAATTTGTTAATAAATGAAATGGAGAAGAGTGCTACAATGAAGATTGATGAGCCGAAAACGCCATATGAAGGAGGGTTCGATCCGAATAACGAATACTATCGGACGGACAATGAATTAGAAGATGAGCCGAACGGTCACGGGGAGGAAGAGTTTGAATTAGGGGAGGGTGTAGACGACGAAGACGATGTGCAGAATGGCGAAATTGAAGTTGTGCCGGGGACAGCTTCGGATGGGGATGGGGATGGGGAAGAGGATGGGGAAGAGCACGAGATGAGCGCTGCGGAGAAACACCGTCGTTTTGAGGAGAAGCGGAAACAGCATTACTTCATGAAGGCTGATCCGCTCAAGCACCCGCCAGTCGACGTTGACGAGGATGACGAGGATGACGAGGATGACGACGGAAGGGATGACAAATAGGCAGTGAGCTGTGTGTAGGGTATCTACGTACAAGTGTAAGTACAGTAACAATGAGTCGAAATCTGCACGCATTCGGCGGCCGCAGCGGCAAGAGAAGCGTCTGGAAAAAACGAGGGAAACGAGGGAAGCCTGTCCTTATTGCCGGGGCCGAGTTGAGGTGCACAGGGAGAGAGAGAGACAGAGAGACAGAGAGACAGAGAGAGACAGACAGCCAGACAGCCAGCACGTCGTGACTGTCCCAGAGCACAGAGCACACCACAGACAGACCACAGAGACTAAATCCCACCCCTTTCTCCTCTCTGCCTGGAAACGTCCCGGATAAAGGCTCGGATCACCTTATAGCCTTCCGCTTATATAAACCCTGCTCGTAACTCTTTCTTCTGCACTTGTCTCTCTTCTACTCTTCTGTACTTCTGTTCTGTTCTTTTCACCTCTTCTCTCTGCTCTCTTCTCCTTCTCTTCTCTTCCACCCTCTCCTCCCTTCTTTTCACCAGAAAAAGTGCCTCTCATCACTTGACACCTGCCTTTTTGACGAGCCCACTTTCCGCTTCCGTTTTCTTTTCCGTTTCCGTTCCAGTTTCCGCCTCAGTCTCTGTCTCACTCTTTGTCTCAGTTTCTCTCTACCCTCTTAACCTTAACAATACCGGTGACACTGTCTTATTTTAATCCTATTTGGTCTATACTCTTTGTCTTGTTCTCTTAACTACTGATTGTCCAACTTCTCTTCGGAATTCGTTAATTTTACAAAAGCTTGATAATAACCTCTCATAATTTCATTTTATATATATTTTTCAAATATTTTTCACAATTGCCCCGTTTGCCTTATTCTTTTTCCCGCAAACTAATATAATCCACCAATGAAACTTCAATTTCCTTTATTTCTACTTCTTTCTGCACTTTCAGTTCATTCACATGGTCACGATGAAGAATCTAATAATGATCATGTGGAAATGGACATGGGAATTTCAAATACCGATTCTACAAATACAATTGACATATCCAATGCAACTTTAACTCCAACTCCTTGGGCAATGGCTCATCGTCATGGTGTACCAATCCTAGAAACAAAATTAACTCCTCAACAAAAATTATACTGGGAAAGTTACAATACTACAACTTATTTAACCATTGATACTCCTTATAAATCTTATATTCATGCTCATATTGCATTATTGTTAATTTCTGCTTTTGTTTTATATCCATTTGTCCTTATTTTAAACAACTTGGAATCTAATTGGTTTTTACCTTTACTATACATTCAAGCTACAACCTCAATTGTTTCTTGTATTTTGTTTTCTGTTTATATTAATAATGTTCCAGATTTATATCCAAATATGGCATATTCTAAAATGATTACTGGGTTATTTGTATTAACAATTTTACAACTCTTCTTTTCCTCTGTTTTCTCAATTAAAAGATGGTTATATCCAAAATCTAATAAAAATAATTATTCTTTAAAAGGTTTTCAACCTTTATCAACTGATTTAGGATTAAATATTAATATGTCAGGTATTAACAACAAAGAGACAATTCAACTTGATAATATGAATTCTTCTTCATCTCCAGCTTCAACTTTATTTGATGATGATCAAGAACATAATGATACCGAATCTTTTAACCTGGATAATAATTCTGATTATAATTATGATGATAACCTTCAAACTCCTATCATTAATCAAATATCAAAAAACAATTCTCAATTAACATCTTCAAGAAATTATTTCTTAGAAAAATTATCATCATTCAATTTTTTATCTACTTTAGCTTCAACTTTCGGTACTTTTTTTACCATTTTACATAACCTTACAATTTGGACTATATTTAGTTACTTTTTCATCTTATTTCCAACAGGTATCGCTTGTCTTAACTTATTAGGTAAAGAAAAAAAAGTTTTCAATTTATTAGCTCATTTCATTAAAGGTGGTGTTTTTTTTATGTTAGGTGTTCTTTCTTTAGCTAGATATTGTGGTTGTTTTGCAGGTATTGGTGGTGCTTGGAATTATGCTTATGTTGATTTAAAACCTTTTAATAATAATTCATCAATCTCCGATTCAGATCGTGTCAATACCGGTATGGGTGGTAAAGGTAGTGGTGGTTCAAATGTTTCTCATTCTTTTTGGATTAAATTACATCAAATTTTCATTTCAAGAGAAAAAATTAATCAATTAGGTGGTATAATTTGTAGTTTTGAATCTATGGAATCATTCCTTATTTTCTTTTATGGTTGTTCTAACGTTTTTCTTGAACATTTATCTGCTGATTCTAATGGTACATGGACTGCAAAAGATTTACAACATGTTTCTATTGCTTTCATGTATTTTGGTGCTGGTTTATGTGGTTTAATTGCAGAATTTAAATTATCAAATTGGAAAAAATCTTTATTTTTTAATATTGCAGGTAAACAACTTGCAATTGCTGAAAACCTTCAAATTGATAATACTTTAACTACAGATGATCAATATCATAATTTAGTTCCTAATAAATTAATTACTCCAGGATTTTCTCCAAACCCATTCCCTGTCTTTACTATTTTTTGGACTGGACTTTTGATGTCAAAACATTCTCAACCTTCTGCTTTATCAACTGATATTCACGTCCAATGGGGTTCCTTGTTAACTTATGGTTCATTTTTCCGTGTTTTTACATTCTTATTAATGTCATATTATCCATTTCATGATTCTAAACAATGTTTCTTACCTTCAAAGCCAATTACTGAATTAATTACTAGTTTCTGCTTATTATGTGGTGGTTTAGTTTTTATGGAAAGTACTGATCAAGTTATTGAAGCTTTAGCTTTTAGAGGTTTAACTCCAATGTTTACAATCAATGTGAGCGTTGGTGTAATCAGTTTAGTTATGGCTTGGATAATGACCATCTTTGCAATCAAAGATAAATTAAGATCAGATTGATCAATTTTTTATCCAACTTTATTATTATTTCATGCCAGCCCTTTTATTTGAATGTATGCTTTATTTCTCAATTTTTGCTGACAAAATATAATTATTTTAATTATATTTCCTTGAGGAAAAAAAGTTCTTGTCACTATTATCAAACCATCGTTATTATTGTCACTGATATTGTCAGTCTAATTTTATTCATTTAATCTTTTTTATTTTTTCCTTCCTCTTTTTTAATGTTATCTCACGTGCTATGTTATTCCTCCTAATAATATTTTTTTGTTACTTATACTTATATTTTACTTCCTTCCCTATTTTAATTTTAATTTTAATTTCATCATAATATTTAAAACTTTTTTATAAAATGTTAATATACTAAATATATTCTTAATATTATAAATATTATAAACAAACCCATGTGTATGTGTGTGCCAAATCGAATCCAATCATCTTCTAAATCTTCTAACTAAATCAGGAACTTTGAACGGCACACGTAAAACAGCCACTTTTGAACCTGCCATATCTTTCCCATCACTCTTATTAGCAACCATAATAGAACAACCTAAAGTACGAACTAATGCTAACAATTTAGATGGTTTTAAACTTAAATCTGCTGCTAATGTAGATAATTCTAATCTATAATCAAATAATGTTAATAATAAAACAATAATATAACACAATAATTTATCTTCTTCTTTTGGACCGATATTGTAGAATCTAATTTCTCTTTCATAATTAGAACTGTTGTTTCTTGAATTACCGAAAAGTTGAAGCATATAATTAAGAGCTCTTGAAGGTGGAACATTCGTATAACTTTCCATTAATTTATCCCTACGACTTAAACGACGATTAAAGTATAATCCTACTAACATTGAAGTAAATGAAATCAATTGTAATTTCCATCTCAGATCATCAGAAATACTATCACTATTGGATAAGTTGGCACGTTCACCTAAAACATTAGAAATAAGACGACCGAATATTGATTTTTTTTGATAATTCGATCCACGTTCTTTAGCTGAAACATATGGTAAATATTTTAATTTTGATAAAATTTCATCCTTTTCAGAATCTTCTTCAACTTCTTCAATATCTTCTGATTTACCATATACAAATATATCGATTGGGAAACATTGTAAAATTTCATCAGGTACAATTTCTTCAATTGGATAAATTTCTTCAACATTAGTCGCATCTGCATAACATGGAGGAATAACTCTGTTTTCTTTTTCAACCATTTTAGCCATCTCTTCTCTATCTGGCATACTCTTTGTAGTTTGTCTAATACCATCAACAATATCAACTTGTGCATCTTCTAATAAACCTGCATCAATTTTATTTCTTGCAGCTTCTGTAATCGCCTTTTTAGCTTTTTTCGTACCGAATTCTTCACCTAATGCATTTCTACGTTCAGAAAATGTACCTTCTGAAGATAAATCTTTACGTTTTAATTTCTTAACTAATTTAGCATCATTAATTAAACTATTAGTTGCATTAACTCTACCTGAAAACATCTTTGTGTTTTTAATTAATCTAATACTCTTACTCTTTGAATCATACACCCCAATAACATATTGAGAATCGGTAAGTTCATCTGCATCATATTGTAATTCGTTATCGTTCGATTCACCGTGTAAAACTGATTTATCTGAAGTTTTCTTTGATGTATAGAGTTCTAAAGAAACGGATTTTGGAAGCATGCCCGAATTCGTAAAGGATGCAACAATAGCATCTCCTTCACTAGGAATAACATCCACCATATCCACGCTCTTACTTTGTTTGCCCATGATATAAATAATTGTCTAACAGGCTTTTCTGTTTTGTTTCAAAGGGGCTTAAATCTTTCTCCAGTTATCAACAGAGCTTTACATAGATTCCAAAATTAATTTTTCAGCTTTTGTCCATAGTAGAAAAATTTTTTTTTCAAAATAGTTTCGCATTTTCGCATTTTTTGCAATTTTCTTTTCTTCATCATTTTGAGTTTCCTGTTTAGGAAGTTCTCAATTGTCAATCTATTTTTCTTCCATGGGTTGGTAGCTGCAAGAATAAAACTGTTACTTAAACTAAATAATGGAAGAAATGCATCTTACGCCCAATCACGTGTCCCATTATGAAGTGCTACAAGTGAACAAAGACTGTACTACACAAGAAATCAAGTCGGCATATCACAAGCTTTTACTCACGCATCATCCAGATAAAAAACACACACAAAAACAACAAACAACTGGAAAACACAGTATACAGAACATTCAGAACGCATACCGTACACTTATAGATCTTGAACAACGACAGCAGTATGATCAGTTGTTACATGATCATTATATCAAACTTGGAATTGTTGGTCATGGCACAAAAACGAATGGAATAGATCTTGATGGAATAGATAAACTTGACTTAAGTGATTTCGATAATGTTGAAATTGAAGAAGATATAACATTTGTACATTCATGTCCTAGATGTACAGTTAAGAACGGGTTTGTTATTACTGAAGATGATCTTGAAGAAGGAATGTCTCAAGATGAAAATGATTTAGAAGATTCGAATTATCAATTACTCATACAATGTGCATCTTGTAGTTTATGGCTTTGTGTATCATATTCGATTTCATAATAATACTATTTATATATGAGCTACAAAAAAAACATAACAATTTATAAACTGCGTCTTTGCTCTTCTTCAGTAACTGCTTTTAATGCTTTACCCACTAGTTTTAAATCTGCTAATAATCCAATATGACCACATTTACCACGGAATTTTCCACATAAATCAAAAGCATATTTTTCACCATATCCATATTCCCTTCCTCTCCAATCTGGTACAATTTTAACTGGATCAACACTACCTTTTCCACATTTATCTTCACCTTCAAATCTTTTACGTCCACGTTCTCTTGGAAAATTCCAACCTTGATAAACAACACCATCTCCTGGTCCATAAAAAAATCTATAATATTCACCACGTTTAATACATTCTTCACCATCAACCAAACTATATTTGACACTAGGAACAGCATTTGAAAATATTTGTGCCATTGGTGGATATTTTACATTATCTTTTCTTTCTAATGTTTGCAGAAACTTTTTAGTTCTTTTTAGTGTTCTTTTCAAGTAAATATATGAATCAATCCATGATACGACTGGTTCATGTAATTTACTTATTTCATCAAGAACAATTAATTCAGTTTCATGATTAATTTTAAATTGTAAATATCCTGTAATTTCATTCTTTAAATCTTCATCATTTAAAGAATCTAAGTCAATTATACCATTTTTAATATCATATTTCAACCTAACGCTTGAAATTAAAGGACTCAGATTATAATAAACCCAATTTTTTACATCCCAAAAATCAATATGATACCTTTTACCAGTCCTTAAATCCCTAAACAGACACATTCCGCCACCTTCACCATTTTCATCTTCTCCACCCCATCCTGGTGGAACAAAGACATAACTACTTCTCATAAAAAAATTAGCTTCATGTGTTAATACATCACGACTTAATAAT
Organism: Pichia sp. NRRL Y-12824; assembly: GCA_030560915.1. Classification (NCBI taxonomy): domain Eukaryota; kingdom Fungi; phylum Ascomycota; class Pichiomycetes; order Pichiales; family Pichiaceae; genus Pichia; species Pichia sp. NRRL Y-12824. The sequence goes on along the minus strand of JAKTWG010000039.1, from coordinate 14,271 downwards.
ATGGAATCACTAAATCTTAAAGGTCCCAGAATATTACCACATGGCATTGGAGTACCAGCATAAATTATAGAACGAATTAAACTTGGATCTTTAATCATTGTACCATGAGCAATTATTCCACCCATTGAATGAGCAATTAAAATAACACCTTTTTTAACTTTTTGATTTTCTACAATTTTTTTGATTTCTTTATGTAATTCATTAGCTAATAATCCTGGAGATAATCTCCAATCATAACCCCAATCTTTTGCATTAACATTTGGATTTGAATTTAATTTTTTAAGTAATCTTCTAGATACATCAACTGGTCCAATATGAGTTAACATTCCATCTGGATACATTGTCGGATAATCTGGATCATCTGGAGATATTAACTGATTTTCAATAATTTCACGGGCATGAAGTTCACGTAATTCATCTTCATCATTTGGTCCTAATTGTAAATTGATTTTACGTATATTTAAACCTGCCTTTAAAACAGGAATCCATGTTCTTCTGTTAGTTTTCGAATCTCTTAATAAGGAACCTCTAAAACCACCTAGAACTAAAACATCACCTTCAATTTCATCGAAAATATCTAATTCTTGACCAAATGAATGACATGCACTTGCTCCAGGAGACATTGACATTGAAAAAAGTTTAGTTGTATTTGTAAATGAAGATGATAATAATGATGAAGATGATTGAGTTGTTGGTTTACTAATTTCATCTGATTCATCAATAGTTACAGTAGGTGTATTATCGTTTAAAAAATTTGATGCACAAGTACCATCACGTTCATGAGGAACTGGAACTATTGGTATATTCCCAATTTCATTTAAATCAGAAATATTTGTCATTTGAGAAATTCTTGTAGATATTGATTTTGTAATATTTATAGAAGATGTATTTGGTAATAATGATTGTCTTAAAGCTTTAAATTTCCCATCATCTAAATGTGTTATATCTTTATAATATCTTGCTTCATCTAACGTATCTAATGATTCTTTTCTTTGTAATTTTAATCTAATTAATTCTCTATCATGTGAACTAGCTGGAATAGAAATATTATCCCAGTAGACTGAAACATGAGGTGGTGGATCTGGTGCTTTTGGATGATTTGCTCTTTTGGGAGCTACTGCTTTAGGTAATAAATGGGTTTGTTGTCTTTTAGAAAATGGCAGTATATTTGTTAATTTTTTAATAGTTTTTGAAATTGCAGGAAATGATTCGTTAGGATAATGAATATGATTATGAAGGTGATTTAAACGAGTTTGAATAATATTGTGTCGTCCTTTAATTATGTTGGTTTCATCAATTAAATCGTCATTGAATGATGAAAATGGTAATGAAAAACGGAAAACTTTTTGTGTATCATCATTCTCTTCTAAATTTTCTTCATCTTCTTCTTCATCTTCTTTTTCTTGATCATTAGTATTATCTGTGCTATCACTTTCATAATTAATATCTGATTCTTCCCCTTCATCTTGTTCTTTAAGATTAATATTTGCAAGTTTTGAATTATTATCGGTTTTTAAAGAATGTTTGGGAGAATTACTTAAAGTCCGAGTTGCACTAGGTATATTAATACCACCAATAATAGAAGATGCATCTTCTCTAGATATCTGTCTTGAAAACTTATGAGGGAGAGTTGAGGAATCAGCAAGATCAGCAGAATCAATAGAAGGCTGATATGATTTGATTGATGATGTTAAGAGTGAAGTGTTATCATTGGAATTATCTAGTACATTATCAAGAGAAGAATTAGTTTCTTTTTGCTCATTATGTGCAGAAATGGAGAGAGAAATAGAATTAATACCGTGTTGGATATCTTGAACCCCGGGAATATCCTTGGATGTCATGTGCGTGAAGCTTGGGATGAAATATACTAGAAAAGTATTAAGATCCTACCTATATATACATATATATATATATATATATATATATGAGTGATCAAAGAAGAAATGAAAAAGAAAAAGGACCAAAAGAAAGAATTGAGTTATTTTCTCCTCTTGGAACAATATTAGATTTGGTTAATATTGCCGACAATGTTTTTAGAATTGTCGTTAGGTTACAAAGTGGGGATAAGTTGATGTCCGGAAGGAGGGCGGGAAGGGGGAAGGAGGGACAGAACTACACAGGACAGCAGTACAACGATCAGGGAGAATGAGCAGTAAACAGCAAACACGTAGAACATGGACTGGCCAGGGTTTCGGGACTGGTGAAGATACATGGAGGCATAGCCGACCGGAGCAGGCTAGGGCAGAACAGGACAGGGCTGTAATTAACAAGCGGGTGGACAGGCGAATGAAGACACTAGAGGCCGTTAGGGACCACGAAGTCTAGCATCACTACCACGAACAGACACATCTACCACCGACAGGAAGCCAAGAAAGCCTGATTCTCTTCAGCTCCTGCTCATCTCCTGCCCCATCTCTTGTCCTTTCTTCCCTACAATTACAGCAAAACTTGCCGTCGTTGCAACCTCGCCAGAGTGACAAGAAGAATTTTCATTTTCCACCTTGGTTCTCTTTCCATTCTTTGCGTTTCCTACTTTTCCTCCTTTTTTCCTCTTTTTTCCTCTTTTCTCTTTTTCCTTTGCCATGCACAATCTTAAGTTTCGTCCGGGCCAGTGGTCGTCATTGACCCGTTCTACCCGGCTACGGAATGTGTCTCTGTGCACAGATTGAAAAGAGCAACCCATCCTGTCTGTTTTGATTGAACGGTATATATATTATATACATGATGACGTTCTTTTTTATTCAGACAATCCACAATTTTTGTCCTTTACGTGTATATTTCTACAAACACAATGAGTTTTTCAGCGTGTTGATTTGAAATATATGGACAGTTGTGTTTATGCCTACATTGTTTAAGTAAAAAAATGTAAAATCACAGTAATGCAAAGGGGGAAATATACAATATATAAAGTGTAAGATATATCATATATCATTTTAAAGCTAGTTGTTGTTTGAGTTTTTCATTTTCAACTTTTAAAGTCTCAATTTGTTCCAAAGCCTTTTTGTAAAGTTCTTCAACTTGTTCTAACTCTTCGATTCTTGTCTTTCGTCTTTGACGAAATGCACGTTGTGCTGCTCTATTTTGTGCTGCACGTTTACTGTTTGACAATAATTTAGAAGCAGATGTAGCAGCTTTGCTAAGATCAATGATCGATTTTGTTGGTTGCGTTACTGGCTTTTTAATTCTGCTGTTATTATCATGAATTAATTCAGCACTATTCATTAGCGGTTTTGTCACCCCCATATGTAGTTCCGGTACCTCTGATTCGTCAACATCATCATCCTCATCCTCCTGTGTGGACGTTAATAAATTTTGCATTTGACTAACATTCACAACTGCACTCATATTTGCAAAATAGTTTGAATTTTTGATCCTGCTAGACGAATCTTCGGTCTCTTCCATATCAACATCTTCAATTTGATTTATTTGATTCGAATCGTCGTCATCCTCATCAATACTACGAGAATTCCTATTCTCATTATCATTATCATCATCATCATAATTATCATTATCGTTCTCATTAGCATTAGCATTATCATTATCGTTATCGTTATTGTTATCTTTGTTGTTATCATCATTGTTATTATTATCTTGTTTAACCTTGATATTAGCCTTTGAATGCTCAAGTAATGAGTCTTTAGTCTTGGAAGTACCGGTGCTAGATTTAAGTGCTGGGTCTAGCAACTCATCATCGACGGGAATGTCATCTTCAGTTTTCTTTTGTGTACTATCATCGTCGTTGATGTTTCCATTCTTGTCCACCTCGTTGTCAATCAAAGCAGCGGCAGCAGCGGCGGCAGCAGCAGTGACGGTGGCAGCAGCAGTGGCGGCATGAATATCCATGTCTGTGTATCTGTATGGCTACGTGTGTTGTCCTCTGCAACGGCGGCTCTGCTAGCTCTGCTTATGTAAAGACAGCCACTTCCTTACCTAAGACAATCACAATCCGCTTAGGTAAGGAACGAATGCTCAGCGAAAGCAGCGCAGAAAGAAAGAAAGAAAGAAAACAAGGGAAAGAAAAGAAAAGAGAAGACGAGGGCAGAAGGGACAGAAGGGGCAGAAAGGACGGAAAGGGTGCTGTGGGTCAGAAGGGGCTGCACAGACTGCCATCAGACACACACACACACACACACACACACATGGCCGTCGCAGAGGCCTCTCCGCAGAAGCCCTCCCGAAACACACCCGCCGCCGCCAGCTCTAAGTTTTACGCCCTCTTTCAGTCTCATGAAGATTACTCTACTCCTGCAAACACCGCTATTGCTTCTAATACAGAAAATGTCCACCATTCTCTTCACGAGACAACTCATCATGTTTCCAGCAATACTACAAACACACAAACCCTTCCCAAAGAGATGGAGTTTCAATTCGATTTAGAAACTAACCATAACGCTTTCTCTCCTAACAATAACCACCCGCATCCACATTCACGTTCGGATATTTGGAACCACCAGACTAATAGTATTCCAAACAGACCTTTTTCTACAATTTCCACGAATTCTGCATCTAATACTAATGTTAATACAAACACTACAAATACATGTTTCAATCATTCACGCAATTCAATATCTAACTCTATCTCCGCTCCTCCATCATCTCAACGTCATTCAACTCCTCATTTTCTTAATAATAATTATATTCCACATAAATACACTAGCACAAACACGCAGAATACGGCAAATCCAAATAGTAGCAATTCTTTAAATTCAGCAACACAATCTTCACCTACTTTATGGTCTAATAACTATTCAAATCCTTCATTAGATGAATCTTCTGCAAATTCTTCAAACTCTGTAAATAAATTATCAAGATCTTCAAGGTTTTTTCCAAGTCCAATGTTTGATTCAACTAGAAATTCCCTGGATCAAGTAGAAAATTCAAATTCTACAAGTATATTTAATAAGTCTCCTTTAATTTCAGATAATAGAAGATCAACAGTTCCATTAACTTCAAATACTCATTCAAATTCACAATTGAATTTTGATACCCATATTTATACACCTACTCCAACTCCACAATACGATTCTTCAAATTCAAGTTATTTCAATTATATTCCTTCTAAGAATTCAAATACTTATACAAACACTAATACAAATTCCAATGAAAACATTACATCTTCAACGATATTTGGTGATCATAATAATAACAATTCTAATACATCAACTTTTATTTCTAATCAATTTACAAACTTTTCATCAACTCCAGTCCATACTCAAAATATAAATCAATCTTATAAATATAATAATAGCAACAATGAATCACAGTTTGATCATTCATATCTTAATTTAGATATAAACTTAAATTCTTTAGATATTAATAATCTACCGACACAACAATATTCTTCATATCATTCAAACCCAATTCCAACTTCAAGTTTTGTAGATAGAGATTTAGATGACTCAAACTTTAATTTTAATGATACTTCAGAAATATCCTTTTTAGATTCAAAAAATTCACCATCACCATCGCCATCGCCATCACCATCTCCATCATCTTCAGTAAAGAAAAATAATTTGTTAAATAAAAATTTAAAAAGTAGATCTTTAAAATCGAAAAAATCAAAATCAAAATTGAAGGATAAAGTAGAAGAAAAAAATATTGATTATCAACATCCACAATCTTCAAAATTTACATTACCAACATTAAATTTATCAAATCTGAAAGAAAATCATCATATTTCAATAGATTCTCCTCATACTCCTATAAACCAACAAAATATTAATCAATTGTTATATTCACAAAATGGTATTACAAATATTATCCAATCCGAATCTGAAATATCTAACAATAATTTCACTGAACTAATGGATAAAGAACCAATTTCTCCATCATCATCGAATTTCCCAACACCTTCAATACCTAATCTTCAATTATTTCCTGATTCAAATAATTACAAACCAGTAAATGAAGAGAATATCAATGATAGTAACAATATTGAGACAAAATCAAGAATCTTACATTTTATAAATCATATTATTACAAGACATGATTTAATTTATAGATCTTATATTGTTTCTGTTCCATCACATACTTCATTGAAATTAATTGAAAATTTAATTTATACGATTTTTTTCCCATTAGGTACTATTCAATCCGTTCATAAATTATTATCCTCTATTCCACTTCCTATTGATTCATTATCTAGTAACAATTCTAATACTGATAATGATTTACAATTTATGAAATTTCGTGTTATTATAGCAGTTGCTGATTCTCAATTAACTGCACATTCTGGACCTAACGCATTTAATGCCTCTAATGGGGCAAAAATTGATTTTAAATCATTTCAACGTCAATCTCAACAACAACAAGAACAACAACAACAGCAACCTCACGTGGGACCTTGGAAAAGTATCAAATATAGATTAGAAAACAAAGATGCTAAAATGCTGATATTTTATGAAAATGAAAGTTCAGATGTTGAATTGTTACTAAAAGAAGAATATATTGTCGAAGATTTAGGAATCAATGAATTATTCAATAAAGCTACTGAAAAGTCTGATTTTAATAAATGTACTCAATCTGAGCTTGAAAATTCTAAATCTTCAATGTCTACCAGTTTAACAACAAACAATAAATTAGATGTTTGTTGGTATCCTGAAGGTTTTAGTTCAACATTTCACAGACGTGGTGTGAACAATTTTATGTTTGTAAGAGAATTACAAAGCAAAATGATTGTTAATCGTACGCGAATTTCAGGTGGTGGAATTATTGAAATGGGTGAATTTAGAATAAGCATGCCTATTGAAGAAATGGCATTTGTTAATGATACATTAAATACAACGAATACAAACGCAAATATTATAATTCCATCAAATGAAAAGGAAAAGATCAAACGTTCGTTTTTAGTAAATATTGATTTACGAGAACTTGATGGTAAATTTAACCAATCAAATACAAATACCAATTCCAACTCAAACACGAACGCAAACACAAACGCAAATAGTACGACCAATTCAAATATTACAAATACAAATATTATAACCGAAGCGCATTTAAATGAACGAAAGAAAACATCAAATACTCCACATACGCCAAACATGTCAAGAAAAGAACCCGGATCGGGAGTAGATTTATCATCTGATCACTCTGAAGTATACCATCGTGGATTCCAGGGATATCATGGAAATAATTATGAACATAATCATGGACATAGTTATGGACATGGTCATGGTAATGGGAATTCACGTGGACATCGTGGATTTCGTGGACGTGGTAATTATCATAATCACACAAATACAGAATCTAATAGTCCTGATGGTAAATCTGTCCCATACAACACATCTCGTGGAAGGTATAAAAAACGTGGATCAAATAGTATTCATGGTAGAGGACGTGGTAGAGGTAGGGTAGCTTAATAATAGCAAATTTACAGTTTTATAATTTACAGTTTAAATTTTTACGATACATTTATTAACTCTATCAGATTCATTAAATCAGTATATTTTGTTTTAAATTCAACGACCGAAGTCTCGTACAGTGTGAATAAAAATTTGTTCATCATTAGAGTTAATTATGTATTGTACTTGTGTATGAGTTTCTCCTTTTTTTTTCTTTTTCTTTTTCTTTTTCTTCTTTCTCTGCTAAATCCCCCTGGATTTAGACTGGAATATTATATTTCTAGTAAATGAAAAAAACAAAACAAAACAGAACAAAACAAAATGTAAAATAGATCAGCTATCTACGACATATCCGCAGTTTCCTCACTGCCACCATCCAGAAATTTGTACACGAAGGACAGCTTGCTTATCAAAAAGCTGACAGTGAGTACTCATCAGTCCGCCTGTCGAAGAGTATCATCATCAAAGAAAAAGTAAAAAAAAAAGTAAGAGAAAGTAATCAAAAAGAAAGTAAAAAAAGAAAAAAAATCCATGTATTGCTCATACAAGGCTGAAACTTAACGATAAACGAGGTTGTCAACAAGTTGTAATTCAGTCGGAACAATTGGTTGGTAAATGTGCTAATCACGGCAACAATCATGGTAAGAAAACAGAAGGAGAAAAAGAAAGGAAAAAACATCAGTCAAAAACATCAGTCAGAAAAATCGGGCATCAATGACGGGCCAATAACAACAGACTCCTGTCTGGTGCACACTCGCCGTGTCTAATCAAATCAACTCTATACTGTACGTTCTGACTACTACACACACCTACACAGTACACAACCTGAATAAATATTCGCAGAGGGGAAAACGCCCGCCTTTTATACGCGCCACGCTGAGAAAGCGGTTTTCGGGCAGCGCTGAGGGTTTTTCGGACGGGTTTTGCTTCCATGGAGGGGTTTTCTTCATTCTTTTTTCATTCTTTCTGCATTCGTTCTTCATTTGCTTTCCACTGTGGCGGAGGCCTGGTCGTTTTCAGAGCTGGCCTTGTCGAACAGCTGTTGCACATTGAACTTGCACAGTTCGTCAAACACTCCGTGTTCCACAATACCCATTCCGATGTTGTTCTTAAAACAGTAGACGTTGATCAACGTGCGGGCTCCTTTGTACCGTAGCTGTGCCCATCCAATACCAAATTGCGTGTCCATCTCTTTCTGGACAATGGCCATGAACTCATCTCGAGAGATAGTGTCAAAGTTCCGTTTCACAAGGTTTACATTGTACGTTTCAAAAACTGCTTTACCTTCAGAATGTTCCTTCGCATAATCTGCAATCGAAGTGGCTAATAGTTTGGCAAACTCATTCTCTGTAGCATTACATGACCTGTCAATAGCCACTAATTTTTGTACAAAACGACCCGTTTTCCGTTTGCTTTCGTACAAGTCTCTGCACATGTTAACTAACAATTCACTTGGTTTAATCGGTTGTCTAAGCTTAAAAAAAGTTAATGATTCAACACCTAACGGTACCTCACGCATTATCAAATCTTTATTGTTCCTATTATGTTTGGCTTTATCGTCGTTTTTCTTCAATTCAAGAATTTCCTTGGCAATTTCATCTTCAATATTAATCTCTTTGGTTTTTTCAATTTCCACTGCTTCTTCTCCATCTTCCATTTCTCCCTCTTCTTCATTTTTCGGATAATATTTTTCAATTGCCTCTTGTAACATCAAACGCATTTCCTTGGCTGCTGCCACCTCCTTGAATCTCGCACAGGATGCATAAATACCGTATGTGCCTGGTTCAAGCAATGCATGGCATCGTTGTCTTTTCTTGTCCTTGCCGCCACCGGCACCTGAACCGGAACCGCCCTTTCTCTTACCCATGTCGTCACAGGAATAAACTCTCTGTCTATTTATCTACATATACAAATTTACCTATATACTACTCCCCCTTCCCCTTTCCTTTCTCTTCTTTGCCCAACTCGGCCTCCAACTCTGCCTTCCAGCCTTTCCTGCGCTGTCTTTCCTCAAACGCGGAACGATTTGCAACAACTCTTTGTACAATACTAGCAACGTCCATGCCGGAATATCTATCCGCCGAAACAGAAGCTAAAAGATCGGAAACTTCATCGTAACTACCAGAAACAACAGCTGTAGGACCATGTAAAATGCTGATAACATTATGGCCACTTAAAACTTCAAATTCACTCAAATATTGACGATTAACAATATTTGGTGCTCCAAGAATAATACCATCAACGTATTTACTTTGTAGAACACACAGTGATCTTTCAAACAAGCTCATTATTGGATAATTGCTACCTTTTATTTGATTCACTGTACAATCATCGGCAAGTCCAACAATAACAATTGCATTTTTTTCATTGGCTATTTCACGAACTTTTTTAAGGAATGTAATATGACCAGGATTAAACAAATCAAATCCACCATCTACATAAACAGCATTTTTACTTTCGTTAACTTTAGTACCTTTAACTAATTGATGAATCTTACCTTCAATCGTATTGATCCAAACAGATACACCTGGACTTTTAGCATCTGGTCCAGTAGCATATTTTTCATATCTTTCGACATTTCCTGGTGTTAAAATCACCTTTTTATCATCTTTACTATCTGAATTACCTGTAAACCATGTATTCCATTGATTTTCACTAACACTTGACATATGATGTTCTTTAGAAAATAAAAGCATTCTACCAACTAAATCAGTTGTACTAATATTAGGAGTTCTTTTTACGACAATAAATCTACCCATTTCTTTAACTTCAGCATAACAATCCTTACCATCTTTATCAGTAGTTATATCATCACCATGAACAACATATTTACATCCATATTTATTCATAACTTTTGGATCAGTAACGTAAGGTGCATCTGCAATTGCAACACTACACCATCTACATCCTTCAACCGCTGCCATTCTTTCATCTAAAGTCATTACTGGTGGTCCCTTGTTTAATAAAATATCAGCATCATTATGCACACCAACGTACAATTCATCACCGTGTTGTCTAGCCTGCATCATGGCACCGGCATGGCCATGATGAGCAAAGTCAAAACAACCATCAATCCAAATCCTTCTCTCGTTGAGTTCACTCATGCTGATGATGTCTATAAGATCAACCCTATTATCTTGTAAACCCTCTCTCAAACAACCCCTCCCCTCCCCACAAACCATCCAAACCCTGTCTTCTCCAATGCCGCCACAGCAAACAAAACATGAACACCACAATCGGAAACGGATCCCTATCCGCTTTTCTCACAATTTTCTCGGCGGAGAATATATAAAGCCGACCTCCTAGATTACATCGGATAATTTTAAAATCCACAGTTTCTATGATTTTTCTTTTTGAATCTTCTAATTTTACCATCCTCTCTTTTTTTAACATACAATGTCTGATTACACTTTCACTCTTGCAAGAACAAACGCTAAAATTCCAATTATTGGTTTCGGATCAGGTACAAAATGGCAATGGAAAAAGAAAGCTTCCGATGAAACAGCAGTTTCACAAGATAAGCCAACAAACACTGATCCTGATTTAGTCAATTCTGTCATTCAAGCTTTAGAAACTGGCTTTGTTCACTTAGATACAGCAGAATTTTATACAACTCGTCCAGATGTTGGTAAAGGTATTAATGATTACCTTGACTTACATAAAGGTGAAAAATCACGTTCTGATATTTTTGTTACTGATAAGTATACAGCACGTCCACCAGATGGAAAAAATATTCTTTCAGATGGTTCAATTCGTGGTCCATATGCTTCTTTAAAAGCTGGTTTAAAACTTATGAATTTAGAATATATTGATTTATTTTTACTTCATACAATTGCAACACCTGAAGGTTTATCATTAACTGATGCTTGGAAGGAAATGATTCAAATACAAAAAGAAGGTCTTGCTAAAAATATTGGTGTTTCAAATTTTGATGTTCCACATTTAAAAATTCTTCAAGAAAATTTTGATATTATTCCTCAAGTTAATCAAATTGAATTTAATCCTTATTTACAAAATCAAAGTCCTAATATTATTAAATTTTGTAAAGAAAATAATATTCAAGTTGAAGCGTATGGTCCACTTATTCCAATTACAAAATGCAAACAAGGTCCATTGATTTCATTATTAGCTGAATTATCTGCCAAATATGGTGTTTCAGACTCCAAAATTTTACTCAAATGGGTTCATAATCAAGGTATTGTTACAGTAACTACAAGTTCAAAGATTGATCGTATGAAAGATGTTTTAGAAGTTTACAATTTTCAACTTGAAGATGAAGATGTCAAAAAGATCACAGATGTTGGTAATACTTATTTTTTTAGAGCTTTTGCTATTGAGCCATTAAGTACATGGGATGAACAATTAAAGGCTGAAAGATACGTTATCAATCCTTAGAATTTTATTTGTTTATTTATTCAATTATTTAATTATCTATTATTTTTTCTTATAATGTAAACTTTTAGATTATTTACATAGATACGTATACAAACAATACACATTAGACTTATAAAGCATTCTTTCTAGTTAAATATTCAAATCTACTAAATGTATAACCAATAAATGGTAAATCTGCCTTTGTGTCCAACCCCTTATTCTTTAAATTCTCCCTATCCTTTTCAGCTTCTGACAAAGCAGGAGATTCTGGAACATTTTCTAATTCATCTGTTGGGAAGAATCTTGTATCTGTAACAGATCTTAATTTAGGTATAAATGGTGCTTCAACATTTCTAATTTCATCCCAATTAACACCACGGAAAAATGGATGTCTTTTAATATCATCTGCTCCATTATGTCTACCTAATCTATTTTCTGCATTTGTCAGTAATCTTAAAATTAAATCTTCAGATTCTGGACTTAAATGAATATCTTCAGGAAATACTAAAGTTTCTTGCCAATTAAGAATTTTTTTATAAGTTTCTGTTGGAGTTTCAGAACAAAATGGTGGCCATCCAACTAAACATTCAAACATGATTGCACCCAGTGACCACCAATCACATTCTTGCCCATAACCTTGATTAATGAAAATTTCAGGTGCAATATAATCTGGCGTACCAACTGTTGAATATGCCATTAATCTTCTAGATTTTCTCCATGTTTGCATTTGTTGTCTATTTGACATTGTCAGATTAATTGGATCAACTAAAACGCTATTTCTACCATTATTTGTACCATTTTTCATTGAATTCATATTATTACCATTATTATTAGTATTTTCTTGTTGTAATAACTTTTTATAGTAATTAGAATCATGAGTTTTATGGAAACCTGTTGATAAACCAAAATCACTTAATTTAATATGTCCTCTCATATCAATTAAAATATTATCAGGCTTAATATCTCTATGAATAAAACCTAATTTATGAACAGCTTCAATTGCTAAAACACATTCCGCAATATAAAATCTTGTAACATCTTCAGTAAATATTTGCCACTTAATTAACATTGTCATTAAATCACCACCTGGTAAAAATTCCATAATTAAATATAAATATAATTGATCTTGAAATGAATAATATAATGAAACAACCCATGGAGAATTAGCATCAGCTAAAACATCTCTTTCTGCTTTAACATGAGCTAATTGATCCTTTTTATACATTTCACTTTTTAATAAAGTTTTCATTGCGTAAATTTTACCTGTATCTTTCTTTTGAACCAATCTAACTTCCCCAAACGCACCTTTACCAATAACTTTAACAGTATTAAAATCATCTAATGATAATCTTGTACGACGTAAACGTAGATAATGTGATTCATTTTTACCAAATAATTGAGTTTCTCTATTACGTCTTTCACTACTAATTTCGGTACTTATTTGTTGTTCAAATGTAATTCTTCTTTGATTTCTTTCAATTGCATGTTCAATTGCAGTTTTATAAAAATGTTCCAATGTAAGTTTAACAGCAGATGCACGATCTTGGGCTTGTTTAGAAAACCATTCAGGATGACGTTCAAAATAAACATAATTATTATCTTGGGTTTGCTGCTGTGAAACTGAATTCTGTGGTGCTTGTTGTGCTTGTTGTGCTTGTTGTGCTTGTTGTGCTTGTTGTGCTTGTTGTGCCTGTTGTGCTTGTTGTGCCTGTAATTGTTGTTGTTGTTGTAATTGTTGTTGCAATTGTTGCTGTTGTTTAAATTGTTGTTGTTGTAATTGTTGCTGTTGTTGTAATTGTTGCTGTAATTGTTGTTGTTGTAATTGTTGTTGTTGTAACTGTTGTTGTTGTAATTGTTGCTGTTGTTGTAATTGTTGCTGTTGTAATTGCTGTTGATTCAATGCTGTACGCAAACCCAGATTTTGATGACTTCCCATTCTTGGAATGTTTCCAAGATTATTATTATTACTATTATTATGAATACTTTTTTGTGGAGAATCAAACGATGAATGTGTTGAAACTGTAGTTAAATTAGAAGATCTAACACTTTTGGAAGGACTTACTGGAGGTTGAGGTTGTGAAAACATTTCACCATAATTAGTAATTGGAGAAGATCCAAGAAATGGAGATTGAGACTGTGATGGAGATTGAGGTGGTTGTTGAAAATTGTTGGTATTATTGATTGCACGTGAATTAGGTGGTGTCATTACTGGTATACCACTACTATTGTTGTTTAAAAGACTAGTTTGGGAAAGGTTCGTAACTGACCCTTGCTGTCTCATGTAGTTGGCACTGAATGCACCCATTGGTTGTTCAAATTGTTGTTGTTGTTGTTGTTGTTGTTGGCCTAAATTTTGGTTCGTGTTTGATTGATCCATCGTCATTGATTGATCCATAGACTGGTCCATCTTTTGATCCATGGGGTTCTGGAGATCTTGATCCGAATATTGTACGTTATAGCCTGTGTTGTGTTGACTATCCATTGTAGTGCCCGTGCGATGTAAAATCAGAGATCTTTCTTGAACGGATACTCAGCAGAAGGAGAGCAGTAAGGGGGG